>JANHFT010004432.1:88245-106506 GCA_032467955.1 Pseudoxenodon macrops | reverse complement strand
TGTAAGATTGAAAGTATCTTGGCGACGTTTTGATGAGGTCTCACTCATCATCTTCAGGCTGGTGCCTTCGGCTCTGTGCTTCTGTGAGCAAAGCGTGATCTCAGCTGCCGTCTCTCTATAAATACTGGAGAGGTGTGGGGTGTTGGTTGTGTTGCTGTGAGTGGATTGGTTGGCTGTGTTGTTGCATCTTGATTGAGAACATCTGGAGTTCAATTAATATATATTATGATTGAAGTGCAAACCTATCTCCTTTGGGGGGGAATGATGGCATATATAAAATAGTTTTGTCAGAATATAGATGAATTTTTCAAACATTTTAGCTTTTGAAGATCTCCTACTATCAAATAGTAATAAATAAAAAAACTATAGTTAGAACAGTGTCAGAAAAGTGATTACAAGTATCAAGCAAAAAGCTGGTGTGACATCAAATAAAAGCTTTGCGATCAGAATTACTTGTGTGCCTCTCTCCTCTTAAATGGTCAATTTGAGAGGGGGGATGCTTGGACTGATGCAGATACCTCTTTCTGCAATAGGTTGGGTGATAGGATATTTGTTGAGAGATAGCCGAAGAAAATTGTTTTTGAAGCTTTCATACATATGTCATTTGTATTTCTTACTTTTCATCAACATCACTAGCACCTCCCAAATCAGTGCCATTTAATGAACAATTTTACTTTTTATGTTTTTATTTAAATATCTCTTCCTCACATAGCAATCAGTATTAAAATGAAAACAATTATGTATCCTGAATTATAGTATATTATTCAAATATCATCCACTATTATTATTTAGAACTAAGATGTTCACCAAAATACAAAATACTTGGAAATAAACCATTGTAATTATTGCACAATGGTCTTTTTTTCTCAGAAAAAGAGATAATGTGACAACTTTGTTCATGAAGCAGCCTCACTTAAAAAACAAAGGACTGGAGTGATGAGAAAGCTGATTAAATTTGAATGAGAAATTTGGATATCCCAAGGTAAAGTCCATTGCTTCAAGATCATGCAAGGCTAATTTAAGTTGCATCTTAATGGAAATAGGATGAGTGAAAGATCCTACAGACATATACATTCCAGAAGAAACTGTGAAGAACTGTATCCAGCATCTAATTTAAATGAGCTACAAAAAAGCTGATTACATTTTTAAAAATCACTCATACAGGACACTTCATTTCCAACCTTCTTCATGCTTTTCACCTTTCACTCAAAATAATTGGGCTGGAAACATGAGGCAATGACATGAAATGTGACGTGTAGTTCTTTAGGGAGAACAGAAATTAATAAGAGGCAGGATCACCCTATGTGCATAAACCTGCCTTTTGTATTTATAAAGACATCGCCAAAGCCAGCTGAAGAACAATCAGAATAAGAAATGTTGCATATTTGCAACAATTGTCTGACAATTGCTTCTTTTAGGCTTATACTAAATGAGCAGTCTTCCTTCAATCATTTTCCTCACCTGGAACTTACAGCACATTCTTCACAAAACAGGCAGCTGAACTTCTTCAATCGTGACAAATTATCATTGATGCTTCTAGGAGGACTTCTTCACCAGAACTGCACAGCTATAGACTAAGCATACCTCCTCAATCTCTGCATTTCACTCTCCCATTTATCATCCTTAGACCAAGGCAGAATGTCTGTTTTTACATGTGCCCTACTTCAATTCCTCTCTACGCCCAACACATTTAGGGAAACACAAGCTATCAGCAAAGCTTTGATTTTGGCATTTCCTATATTGAGTTGAATAATAAAAATGTATGTAGGCTAGGCTTCCTAGAACAATAGCTTTGATGAATGAGACAGAAAGCCTTATTAATATATGCAGCTTATGTAAAAATATTCACTTCCTAATAAATCTTTTTAGTAGCACCGCCTGCAAGTGAAGCCATATATCAACAAGAGAATGTGGCATTCATGACAGCTGTCAGTTTTATAACCAGGAGGGCTAGAGTATTTGCATTTACTCATGAATAGTTAAAAGATTTTAATTTCACACAGATTTTCAAAAAGCACCCTTGTAACCTTCAGTGTTTCATCCATTTTGAAGTGCATAGTTTGATCGTTGATCACAGCTTTCCACATATCACTGCAGGCTAGCAAGGCCTCTAAAATATAGAAATGGAAATATATGTAGAAAAGGCAGAGAAGATATATGAATTGGTGTGTTTGCCTATTTGTGAATGAACAATCTTTCAGGGTGAGGTCTATTTTTTTAATGATTCTGACTGACTTACATTCTATGCATACCATATTCTACTGATTAGGCTTGTGAAAATACGTTTATTGCTGACTAGAAACTCCTTATAGATTTTTTGCATGAAACAGAAAAAAAATGAACTTATGATTTATGTTTTTGATGATTAGACAGAATATAGAAAGAAAACAGCTATATTGTAACCATAGAATAAGAGGTAAACTTATAATTGCACTTAAAACTGCTGTAAAGAAGATAAGAAGTCAATTATTTGTACCTTTTTTCTTTTCCCCCCCTTTCTTTTCCTTTTTTCCCTTTCTTGCCCTTTTAGCTTTCTGATTGATTGATCTGTTTTTATTTTCCCCACTTTATATTAGTTTATGCTTATACTTGCAAGATTGATGTCAGCCTTGTGGGTTAAACCAGATAGGAATCACAACCAAATGAGCTAAATCTACTTTACTGTACTTTACTTTATTGTAAAGCTACATTGACAGAAGCAGCTATGGCCTAGAGGTGGAGCTCTTGCCTCACAATCAGTTCGATCCTAGGTAGCGGCAGATGTAGGGTCTCCTGCTTGGGCAAGACTAGGTTGGACTAGATGACCCGCAAGGTCCCTTCCAATTCTGTTAATCTGAAGTGTGAAAGTACAATCCTCTCTTCTTGAGAAACTACTAGGGAGAGTCTCTTCTGAGTCTCATATCCTACCCACCCATCTAGCTGCAGGCTATACTATCTCTTATTTGACCATTATACAGGCATCTCTTTGCCTAATCTCCCAAGGCTTTTCCCACATACTAATACAGATGAGCATTTGGCAAAAAATCACAATTGACACAAATAAATAAGGACATTGTACTTTTATCCTCAGCTCTTTATGGTATCTTTATATTCTCAGCTCTTTATGACAGAGAGGTCTTGAATTGTGTAAAACCAGACACATTATTAGAAGCCAAAATCACAAGACTACAACTGATTTATTTTGACCATGTCATACATGCAAATTCATTGGAGCAGGCAATGATGCTAGGAATGGTTAGTGGAACAAGAAGAAGGGAGAAGCAAAGAACATGCTGGCTTGAAAACTTTAAAACTGATACGAAGATGAACGTCCAACAACTGACAGAAGCTGTGCTTGGCAGGGTAGCATATAGTCCACTTGCCTATAAAGTCAACAAGAATTGGACACTATATGACAACTTTAAGAGCAGTATAAAGATGTGAAAAGAAAATTAAACCTTCTCCACCATTCCATCTCCACTCCACTCCATGCCATTCAATCTTCCCACCTGCTCCACAGCAAAAGGTTAGAAATTACAAAAGATACAAGACTATTCAGGTAAACATTCCTTTCAGGATGCCAGAGATTCCCCCACTGATTTCACCCACCTCCACCTGTAGTGCTACAGAGCAGGAAACCATGGTTGCAATGATCAATAAATAGAAAACCAGAGCTCAGCAGGGTGCTTGACCACAGTCAATTATACTCTCTAAGGATTCCTAGAGGACAGGCACTCTCTTTATAGGCTTTCAAGAAACAAAGTTTGGACTTACCTATAAAAGGGACTACAACAAGAAACTTGACTCATGGCCACCTCTGATCAGCTTGTTCTGTGCTCTTGAAATAAACTTCCAACCTTTCTCTACTGTAGTGCCAGCCCTTTGGAACATCCTGACCCCAGGATGAGGTTTCCAACACACAGCCCCATCCTTCTGCAAAGGTCTGGAGAGCCCCAATGGGGGAGTTCCATACCACATGTGGCTTCTGGACTAGTTAGCTCCCCTCTGCCCTGAGCTTCCTGCTCCCCGTCTGTTCATTTTTTAAAATGTCATATTATTGTACTTCCATTGTTGACTGTTATTGTTTTATTAATTTACTATTGTTATTTTTACTTCTTTTCCTTTCCTCCCCATTTTGTTGTAAGTTGCTCAGAGTAGCCCCATGGCAAGCAAACAAATAATTGCATGTTTCTGCATTATTTTCATTTCCTGGTTGGAAATGAACTGAATTTTCCTTTTAACAAAGATCATATACTTCACCTTACAGGTTATGTAAGCACTGTAGCAAATTTAACAGTGTAAATGATATACATATATATTGTCAGCCCTCCCAAGTAAACCAAACAAGAAACACAATGAGATGAGTGAAACCTACTTTATTGTAAGCTACTAGGACAGAATCTTGCAAATCTGAGGTTACAAATCTCCCACCCGCACTTTTTAACTCCCAGATCGATTATAGCAAGCGTCAGCGTTCCAAATATCATCCCTGCATTTTGGCCTGCCAGCAAGTTCTTCCAAAGTTTCTTCTTCTGTTAAGCCATTGAGGACTTCTCCCTCTCTTGTCTGATCATTTCCTCATAAGCATATCTTCCCTTGGTCCTTTAAGATCATTCTTACATGTCATTTACAGATATGTAATGTAAGTTCTTCTTCTTATCAGGATTTTAAACTTGGTCTTAATAAATCTCAACAATTTGAACTTTAAAAATAGCAACAAGCTATCTGCTAGACATAGACACTCACTTGTACAGCAGTTTGTTGCTTCAGATGTGGCAACAATGGCCATATTTCCCTACAAGTAAATTTTGCTGAAATACATAGTCAGCAAGGTTGGGGCAAGTAATAATCGAAGCCACAGCCCACATCGTTTCTCTAACTGTCCTTTATTCCTCTTTCTGTTGCTGCCTTCTCTTTTTCTCCCTAAAGCATCTATATGCTCTTATCATACTCTGGTGGAAGACCATAATAAACTATTGCCATTATTATCAGCATTCTGAGCTGATCTCTTACAAAAGCATTTTGAAACTAGCTAGAGGACACAAGAAATCAACCCAAATATAAAATATAACCCATTCCAGTTTTATCATGATATAACAAAGCTTTAAACAATCCAGTTCTTTTCATTTTATTTTGGATGTGAAAACTACATGCATTGGCTGATGTATTGTTAGTTATTTTTAAACCCATTTTGTTAGCATTTATTTCACTGCCTGCAAAAAGCACATGGATGAATGAAAAGCAGGGTTATGCTGTAAAGTCAGGCAAAAGAGAAAAGAACTTCAAACAGATGCAGCAAACAACATTTATAATGAACCAATGAAGCCCATTATTCCTTCATTGGGGTTGGGTTAGTAGATTATCTGCAATTTAGGATGCTAATAACCTAAACAATTACTGTATGTCCATTCCACATCTTATGATACAGCATCTATCTTTAAATGGCAATTATTCCTGCAAATGATTACCTCATCCTTTGACACCATAGCATAATACTGGCAGTGTGAGCATATTGTTGCTGTCTCCACAAGAAAAAGGGAATCAGAATAGGATTATTCCTTCCTTTTTATAGATCATTACTATGTCAAGAAAGTATGCAACCATAGGATTGTCATGGAGGCAGTCACCACTGACTGTGAGAGCATGGAACTTCTAAATTGATCCTAATTCTCATTTCTGTGCCAATTATTCTAAAATCAGGTAGCTAAATAGAACTAAACTATTAATAGTCTGGTGGCAATCCTAACATCAAGAACTGAAAAATCAGATCAAAGCAATCAGCAGTTCAAACAAATAGACCTATCTGAATTACTATTGATGAAGTCAAGCATTGATATTCCACAGTGGATTTAATTGAAATGACTTATCTCACTGCAATATAAGACCATGAATTCTGCACAGAGAATATACAACAAAAATACTTGCATTGCACTTAGTATGCTTGCTTTCATTCTAATTAAAAGTTCTTCTAATGAGTACATATAAAGAATGCACAACTTACAATGGAAAGATTGAGGGAGGGGACATGAATATAGGGCAGAAAAAGAAGCTTGCAGACCTGTTTTAAAGGAACAAGCAAGCCATAACTTATAATCAAATTATAAACATCTAAGTTAGAGAGGAACAGATATGCAATGACATTAAATAAACAAAATTATGAATTTTGCAAATGCTTTATCTGACGTTAGGTTGCCGAGCTGTTTTCCATCTTGAGATGGAGGGCAAGCTGGTCCCCCACAACAAACAAGGCTGTGTAGATATAAATATTATAGTTAGGCTGCATTATACAACAGTCTCTCCATCCCTGTGATTGCCTGCTCCTCCTTACAACTTATTTGTCGTGTGAGAAAGTTGCTTCATTTTGTTTACTTACATTATCATTTGTCTTATGGAACTTATGAAATTTGAAAATTTCAGATTAATCCTTTGAACCTTTTCCCAATCCACTGCCCTGAAGATTTAGGGACTGGGAGGGGGGAATGGGACAACTTGCCACAGCCAACTTGCTGTGGCCAACTCACCATGGCCAATTCGCCACGGCCAACTCGCCGGTGGATAAGTCATGGCGGGACAACTTAACAATTCTATTTCATTATTTAAAATAAATAAAAAATCATTTTAATTTTTGCCATTCACATTTCGGTCTGTCTCTCCTTTTGCATCCTTTCTTTAATGATTCTATTCCACCATTTCTTTGATATTAGTGTAACTCTTGTCCCTCAGCAAGCTGTCCTGTTGCGAGATGGCCATGACAGGTTGTCTTGCAGAGAGTTGGCTGTGAAGAGTTGGCTATGGCAAATTGTCATAGATCCCTGGGAGGGTGCCCCATGTTGGGGCCCCCAACATATCAGAGGTGTAGACCAGGAAGCACTGCATCCTTGGAAATCTCATCACCTGGCAAACCTCATTTATATAGCAATACATAACAGCTGAAAAGAGAAATGTTAACTGACGACTAGATTAAAATTTCAGAGTTTGAAAAGCAAATAAAAAGTTGGTGACATTCATCCATCTAAAAGATATTCGTTTTTTCCTCTTTGTTCCAGGAGCTGAAGTAATAAAAAAAAAAAACTTTACTCACATAATAAGAATGAACATGAAGTGTATCTGCGGGACAAGTGCAATACTTATTAGGTTGCTTCAACCTAACCGAAAAGGCAGAATGCCACTAAATAGAGTAGACATAGTGCATTCTACGTTCTCAAACCGCACAAATATATATACTTTCATTACTCCATTTTTTATTGTATCACGCTAGAACAACACATATTTTTTTCTTTAATTCCTTCTTTTTATTATACTAAAACACAAGGTGTCCTTTGGAATAACCTGAAGCTGCAAATGCAATCTGTGATTCTCTCTTAGTTGGCAATAAAACATCCAGTCTGAAACAAAATCAAATGAACAGGGCATGGACTAAACTGGCAATTATAACTTAATGCACCTTCACTTGAGAGAAGTGAATTGCTTTTTAGTGGCAGCAGGAGCACATGAAATGAGTTTTTAGAGCAGGAAGTAACTGTGAGGAAAACCTTTACAGAGAAAAGTTCTACTTAGTAGTCATAATCTTACAAACAGTATACTGGTTGATTTGCAACATTTCATTTAGTGACCATTCAAAGTTACAACGGCACTGGAAAAAAAGTGACTTAGGACCGTTTTTCACATTTACAACCATTGCAGCATCCCCATGGTCACATGATCAAAATTCAGATGCTTGACAACTGACTCATATTTATGACAGTTGCAGTGTCCTGGGGGTCATCTGATCACCATTTTGTGACCTTCTTGCAAGCAAGGTCAATGAGGAAGCCAGATTAATTTAACAATCCTGTTATTAATTTAACAACTGTATTGATTCATTTAACAACTGTGGCAAGAAAGGTTGTAAAATGAGGCCAAACTCATTTAACAAATGTTTCACTTAGCAACACAACATTTGGACTCCATTGTGGTCGTAGATCGAGGACAACCTGTATCCAGAAAATTATTTTTTCATAAACTTTTCTGCTGATTCAATTTTCCCAAATTGGTCTGTCATAGAGCTGTTGCTTTGCTAGTTACTATTTTACATATAATAGAAAAATTAAGTTTAAAAACTAACAGGGAGGATATTTCAATTACAAACACATTTTGCATTTTGAATAAATCAAGCACGCTGTGCGTGTATATGTGTGTGTTCATATTGTCATGTTTACAGAAAAGGAAGAACTTAAATTTAAGGAAATCTTCCTCTCACCAATTAGAAAGCATTCATGCACACAAACACACACAGACAGACAACAGTTCTGTGCAGTGTTCAGTTTCCTCATGTGTTATCTTAGAGTTATCAACAGAAATCAGTTATGAAGCTTTTCCCTCTCCCCACATCCAGCATTAATCTCTTTTAGGTTTATACCAGACAGCCTTTGAATAAATCAGAAAATTGGGAGGAAGAAACACTATTCAATTAAATTGCAATGATATTCCAATCCAAAATGTTGGTTATCACCTTTAAAGCACTTCATGGCATGGATCTAGGCCCCTATAGTCCGGCCCAAATGTACCAGCAGAGGGAGCATGCTGCAGACCCTGGCGGTCAACATTAGAAGGTGCTAGTAGAATCCTCTAAAATATATCTTAACCATTAAGCATAACATCCCAGAAGGCCAGATTAACATAGCAAAACAAAGGATGGAGCATCACAAATTTAACTGAAGCTTTAAAAGAAGAGATACTTTTTTCTGCTGGAGTTGAAAAGCTATAAAGGCATCAACAATAACAGTATAAGGGCAGAATGCTGCATTTAGAATGGTCAGTATTACGCTGTTACATAAGCAATCCATGGCAAAAGTGGCCCACATTATAATTCAAGTTTTCTATGATTTAAAGGCAAATCATTTCAATATTTGAACTGTGGAAATTATGAGATTTAAGATCTAAATTACAAGGCCTTAAATTACAATTAACTATAATAACTGCATGCATTTTATATAGTTTAATGGAACAATTTCCAATTCAAATTTCTGAGATTTTTACTATTTTTCTGATACCCCTTCTCATCATTTAATACAACAATAGATTGAAACTCTAAATCTACAAAAGTCCCATTTTCACAACTGTTGCCTTAAATGACCAGCATACTAAACTCAATTACTACATGTGAAGAATCAACTGTGAATAATATCCAGCTAGCACATTTTATTTCCCTTTTACTGAGGAAAAATGTTTTCAATAATATTTGATTTATCTACATTGATGTTCTCATTACACAGACTAGTATTACTGTTGACTGGGCATTTATTATCATCTGGCACTAACCTCTGTAAATTATACATGCAGTGAACATGAGTTTCATTTTTCCCTTACATGGTATGCATTCAATCTTATAAATGATGAAGCACTATGAATTATTATCTTCAGAACAGAAATTTGTAACACACTTTATTTAACCAATGCTAATCTTGAGTATGACTTTAGCCTTGTTCAGGAGTTATCATTGCATACTCATTTTAATACAAGAAAAGAGGAGATCATTTCTTTGCCTCTCTTTTTCATCTAATAGCAATAGATTTAGACTTATATACCGCTTCACATTGTTTTACAGCCCTCTTTAAGAGGTTTTACAGAGTCAGCCTATTGCCCCCAACAATATGGGTCCTCATTTTACCCACCTCAGAAGGATGGAAGGCTGAGTCAACCTTGAGCCGATGAGACTTGAACTGCCCAACTGCTGGTAGCTAGCTGGTAGCTAGCAGTTGGCAGAAGTAGCCCGCAGTACTGCATTCTAAACATTATGCCACCAAGGCTCCTAGTAGGTATATAATAAGGTAAGTAAGAGCCAATCACTTCACATACAGCTCAGTTAATTGAAATGTATAACTCCACATATAACTCCATATAGCCACTGCCACACAAGCAGTAACCATTCACTGCCAGGGTGATGTTCACATACACATGAAGGATTCCCACTGGAGACAATCTCCCTCTTACAATAGAAACCATTTCTTTACTTATGTCACCAGCACAATGAGGAGAGGAGAGGGGAGGGGAGGAGAGGAGAGGAGGGAAAACTTCTCACTGCTCTCCGATGTTGGATTGGATATACAAAGATAATAGTAGAACAGAATTTACACTACTAAAAAAATAATTTTATTTTGTTTTCCTTGAAGATTTCAGCACAAGACCAAGCTCATTTGGTAAAATTGTATAATTTTATTGGCACTCAAGATTCATCTTTTTTCCCCTTTATCCCATTCAACATCTACAATAAAAGCAGTGGGAAAGGTCATCTATCTGTTCAGGGCAAGGTATAATACATATGAAAATTAATTATCACCAACCATGCTATGCTGAACACATTTTAGCTCATTAATTTTAATACTTAATCTGGTGAATTAATTTTAAATTGTACTACTTTAATTAAACATAATTCTGATTTCTGTACTATATTCTGTTTTGGAAATCCTAATAAGCATAAGGATTCAGGTGGTGCATAAACTGAATGAATGAATGAATGAATGAATGAATGAATGCTTTGTCTTTCAAAGAGAAAAAAGTATCAGGCCTCTCCTTATGCCAGAGTAGCTGGACCAGTTTTAACTATCTGTTTTAATAATTATGTTTGAAGAGAAATAATTGCAGCATATTGACTAAACTGAATAGTAACGTTGTTTATGACGATTCTCTATGATAAAAATAATCAATTTAGCTGCTCCCACAACTAACCAATTCACCAGGAGTGTGTAACCATTTTCCAAGTTCTCCCATAGGCCTTAAAGAAAACTACGAAACTGTAACATCCTTGCAATTTTTTAATCCTAATTTTTATTTTAAAAAGTTTTAAAATTCATAGGAGGCCTCAACTACATTTGGCAGTACCATGGACTGCACAGAAAAGTTTAACCACATTCATTTCTTTTTGCCATTCAATATATTCTCCCTCATACATACCCATACACATTAGCCACTCTGAGACTTTAATCTCTGTTTCACTAGAAGGGCCAGAGAATAATGTCCTGTTAAGCCACTGAACTCTACAGATAACCCTCCTCTAGTTCACTGCTGGTTTGTCTAAATGTTGCCATGGTATGCTAAACCCCGATAATCTAGTTAAGTATGTCATGTAAATAGAACCTGTGAGTTACCAATTCCAAGATATGAAGCTAACAGATGATAACCATAGAAAATAGTTTGATTTTTCTGCTACACAATTATTTACCATGTCAGCAGAACCAGTTTCCCAGATTTGCTAATTTATGGGAATGAAAGAAAGCACAAAACACTAGCAGAAAAACTGAAGAAAAAAGCTCGCAATTCAAACAAGATTTTCTATGAACTTATGAATATTTATGAAGTAAGGAGAATTACTCTATGTAGCTTCAAATATTCTCTTTAAAAAGTCTCCTAAAATATTAAGACATGCATTAAAACATAAAATGTGCATATAAAAGAAACCAAGAATGAAAGACATGCAGCTTTAAAGATAAGTGTGCTTTCAGCATAAGCATTTGCACTCAGAAAAGCATTTACACAAATTAACATATTTTATCTACTGTAAGTCACATGAAGCAATTGAAACATGGCATATATTCCAATTTAAATCAGTAGAACAAAATTCTTGAACACTAGAGAGGAGTAGTCAAAATTCTAAGAAGTTATGACAGTTAAATTTGAGTTTTTATCTTTTAAAAATGCAAAATGACAGTTAAAATAATGGTTTTCTGCACTCTTTCTACACATAGTGCATATGTGACAAACATATTTGACCACAAATAGCACTCTTCTTACAATTACCTCTGAAGATCTTGTCATGTTAATGGGCAAATAATTTCTTAAATGAAATGCTGTTTCACTTCCAATCTTTTTATGAATAATGTCCAAATTGGATATAGGACTGTTCTTTCAAATTCTTCCAAAAATCTAAAGCAAGAAGAATTCGGAGACCATAAAAAAGGACAAGGACATTATTGCATTCTCAGTATACCTAAATAATTAGGAATTAATGCCTAGATGTCACAATCTAAATATTTTGCAAGTTTCTGATGGGCATTTACATTTAGCAATATAAGACTCAATTTATTATGTATAATAGTATGTGAGAATGATCTTGGGAGGCACAATAGAAAGACCCAACCAAGGGAACAGCCAGATAAAGGTAGCTAAGTCTACGGCAGGAATGTGGATGGAACAAAAGATTCAGAAGAGACCTTCCCTAGTTTGGGAAAAGTAATGGGGGAGAAAAGTACATTCAGATTTGCAAAATTCTGTTAATTATAGCTTGAATGTAAAGTATAAATTGTTCATCTGGTTATGTTTTCTGTTTGGTCTACTTCAGGGGTGTCAAATTTGTGGCACACGGGCCAGATGTGTCACATGCTGGCCACGTCCACCCCCATTTTAACAAAGGGGGAGAAGTCATGATACGTCATGTGAGGACAACAAGTTTGATACCCCTGGTCTACCTCATCAGGCGGACTTTACATCACTTTCTCTCAACTTCCCAAAACTTCACTGAAAAAGAGGTTGCATTATATCTATAGCAAATGACTCCAAACAATATTTGTATCAGTATTGCAATGGTTATTAGTATGCAGACTATTTCATGGAATAAATTAATTATGTAGTGTTCCTGGCCAGTAAATTCTAAAACTCCAAAACTGCGTTCATTCTTCATTTACTACTTGAATCATCACTTTCTGAAGGAAGGCTTTCTTTTAAATCTTGTTCCAGTTGACCTCTTGGGCAGAGTAGCCCAATTAACCAATCAGTTGAACCTTCAGACCCAAGGAACAAGTTGCTGAAGGATTCAGATTTCCAAGGTTCCTACCACTGAAATTTCTCATCAGTTTAAAAAATGAAATTTAAAAAGCCTAAATTTCTAAAAAGCTTGACAATCCTTAGAAAAAATCAAATTTCACAAATAATTTAAAAAAAATCTTTTTAATGTAGTGGTCAGAGCAACATGGTTTCACCATTACAGTAGACAGATTTTTTTAAGCTGAAAAAAGTTGGGCTCCTTAGTTTCATAGGTTACTTGAAATTTGCCCTTCCTTGTAGCTAATATTTCTAGCAGTAATTATCTGTCATTATTCCCAGTCATCTGCCCATTCAACTTCACAATCCCAACTTTCCTAAATAATGAATACTGTTACCTCCATCCCACACTAAATAATATAGCTTCTACTATAAATGGTTCCATTGACTTTTTCCAGTTTGAATTGTCCAAGGAGTCTATCTCAACATTTCAAACTCCCATGTTCCAATTGTCAAGTGTTTTCCACAATGCTTGTTTCTCAACTTGTTATTCTTATTTTCATTATTTCCGTTTCTCAACATTTTTATATATTTTCCATGGATCTCACATATTCTCACTGTATAATGCACTTTTAAAAAAAACAGATAGAGCTGAGATTATAGTACATTGGATGGGCTATCTTGAATTTTTTGACCAAAGTTTTCAGACACCCTGATTCCTATCTTTTACAGATGCTAACAGAATGAAGAAGGCAACCTGCTTCAAATATGTATTCCTTAATATGAATAGGCTTTTCCCTATATAGTTCTGATCATGCAAATATATAGCTCACCACTGAATAGAGCTTTTATTTTAAAGAGACCTTGCATAGTCTTCTCATCGTTCCTATCATCCATCTCCTCCCACTTATGACTGCATGACTGTAACTTTGTTGCTTGTAATCTTATGATTTATATTGATATTGCTTCCTGATTGCTTATTTGTACCCTATGACTATCATTACGTGTTGCACCTTATTCTTGACAAATGTATCTTGTCTTTTTATGGACACTGAGAGCACATGCACCAAAGACAAATTCCTTCTGTGTCCAATCACACTTGGTCAATAAAGAATTCTATTCTATTCTGCTCTGCTCTGTTCTGTTCTGTTCTGTTCCCTTATTCTCAGTTTTACATTCATGCCAACAAACATCCCCCATGAAAGTCAATTATTCCAGTCAAGCCAACTTACTTTCATTTGTGAGCAAAAAAATTCCCTGGATAATTCAGAGATGAATAAAACCCAGCATAAGGACACTTTTGAGAAATTTACTTTATGCTTCATCATCCATCAATGATTTTGCATATTTGTTGCATTGTGAAATCCAAAGAAGGATGCAAATTTTCCTTGGCTGGTCAGTCCAATTGATATCTCCAGAATCCTTTCTAAGCAGTTTCTGACCTATCTGTAATCAATCGGTCGTGTGTCTTGTGCAAAGTTCTAGTCCAGACACAGAACTCCTTGTGCAATTGGGAGGCATAAATTTGCTTTGCACAGAATAGTGGAAAAAGGGATTGTTAGTGTCAACTGCTAAGATACCCCATTGGGAAACTTGGCTTTATAGGGAGGTTTTTTTTAAAAATTATTGTTTGGCTGCGCCTTCAGATTTTTCTTGCACACAAAGCTACAATCATTTAAATGTGTGTCAGGAGGAGAGGTTGGTGCAAGAAAGGCAATAAGATAATTTCTTTATTCCTTCCAGATCTGCCCTATCCTTCAGTTGCAGGGGAAAATATTGGGTGGTCTGAGACTAAACAGAAAGATTCACCTTCTAGAAAGATACAGAACCATTGTTATAGGAGGGCTTACTGTGTGTCACCCAACATTTTAAAGAATCTTAAGTAAAGAATTAGCAGCCATATTGACTCAACCCACAAAGCTTTGCTAATTTTAATGCTGATGTGGTTTACTGATGCTTCTATCTGTGCACATGCAAAACATTTGGTCATTTTGTGTTATATTTTGTTACATGTCCCACCATTGGAAGTATTAGCAGAGTTTTGCAATACTTATCGCACTATTTATTATCCCATTACCCTAAACTGAACATTAAAAGAGTATAGTTATTTCTTCCATGCAATGTTTTTTTTAAAAATATTTTAATCATTCACAACAACTGAACATAGGTTTATAGATCCCTTAAACCAAAGCAGTTTGTCCTGATGCCTTCTGTATAGTGGTTAATCTAGTGTAAACTATTTGAATATTCAGGATATTTTAGAACACTTCATGACCAGAATCAATACAATTGTTTTGAAACAAATCTTGATCATGATACCAATTAATTTTCAAAGATAATAGTAAGCATCTGAATTTCAAATATTGATCTTATTTCCATTTCTTGGCAATACCCATTTTAAATTGCAAGCTGGGTTACTGGAATTGTTTACACAACTATTTCAACTATGCTCATATCATGTTGTTTATTGAAGAGAACATATCACAAAACCAGGCAGGTTTAAAATTTGGCACACAAAAATGGATATTTATCCCCAGATTGGAAATCAGATTGGGAATTTGTGACATTCATGAAATGTAATGATTCTACACATTCTCTAAGCACATGGAAGATGTATAATACTCACCAAGAATGCAGAGACCTAAATTTCAAAATAAAATAGTTCAGTTAGTTTTCCGTTCTGTTGGTGTGTTTTTTTTAACCATACATAAAATGCTTTGCCAATCTCTTAAAGCCAGTTTGATGTAGTGACTAAGGTGCTGGTCTAGAAACCAGAACCTTGTGAGTTCTGGTCCTGCTTCAGGCATGGAAGCCAAGTGGGTGACTTTGGCCATCGCTTTCTTGCAGCTCAACTCATGTGACAAAGTTTTGTTATTAAGTGAGTTTTGCCCCATTTTACGACTTTTCTTACCATATTTCTTAAGTGGATTACTGCAGTTATTAAATTAGTAACACGGTTGGTAAGTGACTTTGTTTATCAGAGGCCGCCAAAGTTGATCACATGACCCCAGGACACTGCAACCGTCCTAAATATGAATCAGTTGTCAAGAATCCAATGTAAATCACATGACCAGGGGGATGCTCCAATGGTCACAAGTGTGAAAAATGGCCATGTCACTTTTTTCAGTGCTGTTGTAACCTCAAACATTCACTAAATTAGTTTTTTTTATGTCAAGGACTACCTGTAGTTTTCAAAACTTCCCATGTTCTCCTATAGCAGGGGTCAGCAACCTGCGGCTCTGGAGCCGCATGTGGCTCTTTCATCCCACTGCTGTGGCTCCCTGTCGCTGGCCAGCTCCACAATTGATAGGGTTTTCGGTTAGGACAGATGGAGGAAAAAAGACACTACGCTAGGAGGAGATTCTATGGCTGGGGAACCCTGAAATCCGGTCGGCTCTAGAATCGAACAGGGGGCTCCTGGTTAGGACCTTTGAGTGTTTAAGGTTGCTGACCCCTGTCCTATAGTATCTGCCCAGCCAATTTGAACAAGCAAAGTTGGTGCATTCCAGGTTACTTCAGAAGCCATTTATCAGGATGCCAGAAATGCACCTTCTCCATAGCAGCACTTAGTCTCTGGAATGAGGCTACCACCCACCCCACCCCCAATCTTGGTGGCTCTTATCCTGCTGGTTTTCGAAGATCTTGGAGACCTGACCTTCAGTGAAGATGGCTGAAACCCCTTTGGGTAGTAAAGGTATGTCTCTTGTTATTTTTTTGGTTATCTCTTGTTTCTTATTTTATAGGTGTACAGGTAGTTTTTGTCTTGCAACAGTTTGTTTTGTGACTGTTCAGAGTTACAACGGCAGTGAAAAATGTGACATATTACCATTTTTTCATAGTTACGACCTTTGCAGCATCCCCATGATCATGTGATCAAAATTCAGATGCTTGGCAATTGGTTCCTATTTATGACTTTTGCTGTGTCCAAGGATCATGTGATCAGCTCTTGTGACTTTCTGAAAAGCAGTGGGGAAGCCACTTAATAACCATGTTCATAACTTATCAACTGCAGTAATTCACTTAACAACCGTGGCAACAAAAGTCGTAAAATAGGCCAAAACTCACTTTGACCTATTGTCTCACTTAACAATAATAATTTTGGGCTCAATTGTGGTTGGGCGTCAAGGACTATCTGCAAAGTTTTCATATGATTTTTCTGCATTATATACTTTGTGATCTAGCCAGGAATTGTTATTATTATTGGTATTCCTCAGTAAAAACAAAGCAAACAGGACTAAAGACATGCATTTTATCCTTTGCTGAACCTTTTTTCAAAAGTCCAACTTTCATGGTAGACAGGGCAGCAGCCCAGAACAACATAGTCATTGAGTAGGGGCACTGGGGAACCTCATACCCATTAGCACAGACATCAGCTAATTGGAAAGGAGACAGATAGAATGAAACAACATAAGAGTCTCAGCTGGTCTAGCTATACCAGCAGAGGGAGAAAAACACTACTTTGGATGCATAGCAAGTAAGCCTGGGTGGGGATCACCTTCCCAATAGGCAAATGGTATCTTGCCTTCTCAAAGCAATAAGTGGCCAAGTGTAGAGATCAGCACTAACTCACCCAATGCAAAATGTTATTCCTCAATAAAACATGCAAAATTGCATTCCTGCATCTCACTGAATATCTTGCTAAAGATTCAGGACAGAAGATATCAGAAGTATTCGTTAAAAGACAGAACAGACTTACCAAAACATCATGTTGGCAAAGGAAAACGATGAGGAAAGCTGAAGCTACAGCCTGGAGATGCATCTTGGCTTGGTTTGGTTTGAGTTGACTTCACAACGATTCAGGAGTAAAGGCAACGGTGTGAGGAAGGACAACTGCTAGCATCTATATTTATAGCAGGCGACTGGCTGGAAATTTCAAGGCTGATTGACCAAATGCAAGCCTTCCTTTGTTAAGGAGTCCAATCAGTTTAGTCAATAAGGAAAAGTCAAGTTATCTTAGGATTGTTGCCAGAGAAGGAATTGTTGATGCCAAAAAGCCAGGGGCTAGTTTCAAGATTCAAAACTTAAAAGGCATTATTCATCTTAAACAAAGGGCCAAAGTGATACAGTTTGACTTTTTCCATGTTTGGACATTTGAGCTGCATGAATGACCTTTCTCAATAGAATCAAGGTGAAGCTGATCATGAAGGTTTTCATAATACTGATCTGACGGTGATTCGAAATAGCAAAGTCCTAAAATGATGCTTAGACATTCAAATACATTAAAAAAGATCGTTTCATTTTTGTTTGAATGAACCCCCAACAAATTTGACTGAACAAAATTTGAAAATATAAACCAAAATTAACTCAGGTTATTAAATTTGTTTGAAATGGTATAGGGCAGTGATGGCTAACCTTTTTCTTCTTGCATGCCAAAAATGACAGTGTGTGTGCTAGCGTGCGCTAATGCGCACACACACATACCAGCACATAACACCCCCACGCACACTACACTGTGCATGTGTGCATGCGCCACCCCATTGGGCAGTTTTTTGCCCTCCAGAGGGTCCAGGAGGCTCCCCTGAAGCCTCCGGAGGGTGAAAAAACAGC
>JANHFT010004432.1:73434-88145 GCA_032467955.1 Pseudoxenodon macrops | reverse complement strand
AAAGGAAAGGAGGAGAGAAAGAAAGGGGGAGGAGAAAGAAAAAGGGAGGAGAATGGAGAAGGAGAAAGAGGAGAAGAAGGGAAGAGTAGGAAGATTGTGGGGTTCTCGGTGCTGTCTGAGCTGGTTTTCTTGCAGACGTTTCATTACCCAACTAGGTAACATCATCAGCGTAGAAGGGAGGGAGATTTGCAGAGAGAAGAAGAGGAGGATTGTGGGGTCCTTGGTGCTCTCTGAGCTTGATGGTTCTCTTGCAGACGTTTCATTACCCAATTAGGGAACATCATCAGTGCAGGACTGAGGTTACCAAATTTGGAATGAAACATCTACCAGCGCTGACAGAGCCAAGCCACTAGTATAATAGGAGAGCAAACCTTACTCCCTTACTAGCACTGATGAGGTTACTTAGTTTGGTAATGAAACGTCCGCAAGAAAACCAACCAGCTCAGAGAGCACCAAGGACCCCCAGCGAAGGAGCGTTTGTTCCTGGCAAGGTTCCTACCATCTTGGAAAAAAGTTTCCGCCAGAGGAGGACAAGTACATGATAAACGGCGGAGTGATGACCCATCTTTGGCTTACCACCGTTTTTCATTTCAGCTTTGGAAGATCAAATCCTGACTCTCTTCCAAAACGGGATGCCCTCGTTGTGCTGAAGAAGACAACTGAGAAAACCGAACTGCGTCCCCGCAGCCCCGCCGTGCTGGATTCGCAAACTCTTTACGGACATCCTCGGAGGGAAATAGAGAGAGGAAAAAACAAAACAAAACCGCAAAGTGTTTACAACTGACAGTCTAGTGCAATCCGAATATTTATTTTACCTTTTCGTTTTTCTTTTTCTTTCCTTTTTAAGGAAACTTTTTCGTTTTAGCTGACAGCATGTTTGGTTGTGGATCTTCAACGGGCTTTGGATACCAAAATGGTCAAAAATATATACATATATATTGTATATATAACGGACCGATCTCGACCCTCGAGATTCGACTTGTGCGTCCTCTTCAAACAAGTCGGATCGACTTCGCGGATCTGTTAAACTAAAGACGTTCATGTTACAGCAAAGTCCGCCCGGAAGTCACTTCATCGAATAAAGTATTACCAAGTATTTAGAACATTTTTATCTACCGCCCTCGGGAAGAGGGGGGGCGTCGGCACACCAGCATATTGTCCCTTACAGTGGAAAATTACGCTAACTGTAACGACAACGCATTATGTCAGAGAGCCAGCAGAGAAGAATTTAAAAATGGCGTTTTTTTTCTTAACTCAAGGGGATTCCAGGATCCACACGGGGAACTGTTGTTTAAACATGACCGGATCTCAACAAGGTGTTGTTACCGAGCAAGTCAACAAGTGCTCTTTGGCGATGTTTTTGTTTCATTTTTTAGCCGAGCAATAATTGTAAACTGTTACTACACTGTAAGATATTTTGATAAAAATTAGCTGTACGGTAGTATTTATTTGAAAACGTGGAGCTGTTTGCCTAGCTCTCTGCCGCTCAGTATGTGCACTTTTGTGGTTATTTTAATAACGAGACTTGGCGTATTTGGGTCTTTTCCCGTGTAAGATTGAGAGTATCTTGGTGACGTTTCGACGAAGTCCCACTCGTCATCTTCAGGCTGGTGCTCGTCGAAACGTCGTCAAGATACTCTCAATCTTACATGGGAAAAGACTCTCATAGTTCTCCAAGCAAGCAAACATTAATAGTGAAATTCTGGAATCATTAACAACTATATCTTCATTCTGATTTGCTACTGATTTTTTTCAGGTCATTTTTGTTTGTTTGTTGTGTATGTAATTTTAGTAAGAATTTTCATTATAATCATAAAATCTAATAGAAACGAAGATAATAGAGAATAAAGAAAAAACAAATATGTAAGGAAAAGAAAAGAAAAATATATAAAGAAATTATTTCCAAACTTTATCAAAACAAGCTTTAAAAAAAAAAACACCTCATTATCCTGTCAGGCTGATGTAACTTTTCTTCCTCTTCATTCATAACTAAGATCAAATTCTTATTTAGTTCTTTACCATTTATTTCAGATTCCTTAAATGCTTAATCTTATAATTTTTTTCCAGAGTTGAAGATAAAGACTTTTCAGTCATTCTGAAGGTCTCTAATAGCATACAAGTAGTTGGTTAGCCATTTGTGAAAGTAATTAAAAGGTTTGGAAACTCAGTCTCCTTTAAAATTCTCCAACACAGTTGTGAACAATAGATAATCCCTTAGTCTCTTTGGAGCTCAAAATCATGGAAGACTGCTGTATTGCAGTCTCCTTGCAAGGAGCAATCATCTGGAGTACATGTGGGCAATAGCCTATGTTCTCCTTATCCAGAGAGATTCCAAGTCTACTCATTGGTTCTTTGGTCTTCGCCACAAGCATCAGCTCCTCTTTTGCATAGCTATCTTGAGTTCTCCATACCTCCCCTCGCAATGTTTGCTTTTTGATCTAACCTACACCCCTGGAATTTCCTGATAGCTTTTCATTGAAATTCTAACCAGGTCTGACCCTGCTTAGTTTGAAAGCAGCCAAGGTCATCTAGGTTTGTTCTCCTGTAGACAAGAAATTAATTGCTTCTTTTAAATATGTCTGTGAGTCCACAGATGGTTGCAAATCCTTCCATAAGTAATTAAACAAAATAACCTACCTCAAATCATCCAGAAGACTGAGACCCAAATAATATGGAGATAAATCAACCACAACATTGATTCAAAAAGCAGCTTTATCCTAAGGTGAACATTATGAGAAGAGAATGGCTTGGAGGTAACAAAGCATTTGGCAGTAGTAATCCAATGTGCGATTTTAGCATTAAGTTCTTAAAAGCTGGCTGTAAGAATATCTTGCTATACCCTAAGAGGAAAGAGAATCATTTTATATTGGGATTGTGTAACACAACTGACAAATCCAGCTAGAGCAGGGGTATTTTCCAAATATGTTGCCTCTGGCTCAAAATTGTAGGAGCTGAAAGATAAAACATCAGAGGGAGACCATACAGGGAAGGCTTTGTTAGTGCAGCAGCACTGAGAACATCAAAGCCATAGCATGCTGCTTAGCTGGTGTATTGATCGATCTTTACAATTCACATTGTAATAGCTATAGAAGGCTATAATGTATCTCATAAAATAAAATATTATTAATACTTTTATTATTAATTTATACTTCATTTAAAGTGTACAATTGCTCCAAAAAAAACCAACCATACCCAGTTAAACAAATTTGCTCCATGCATACAACAAATTCTTTTTTCATATTTACTTTATGATTATTTTACATATTTTTTCTAATTATATATAATCAGCCTTAGTGCAAAATCGCTGAAGTGTATTTCAAAATGAAAACGTTGATATTGCCAGTGTCATTAAATTAAAAACTGCTAGCGCAACAAAAGTGCATTAGTGTGTGAACTATTATCCTTGAAAATTCAGCAGCATATAAATGGGATAAAACATAGACAACCTTAAACATTTCATCTTTTCTCTTTTTTTCAGGAAAATGATAGTAAAAGAGGAATGCTGGACAACTTGTACAAAATTCATATTCTTATAAAATGCTAGTTTACTTATTTATTCATCATATTTGTATGGTCTCTAATTTTATAACCATGATCTAGGCAACTAACAATATATACAAATTCATATTAATATTTTTAAAACTATGATATTAGAAGGAAACGTTTTACCAGACATGACAGTGTGATTTGAAAGGGAATTTAAAAATTACAAGCTACAAGAATGATACGGGGAAAAATTGCAACACTGGATATACAAATGAAATTACTGATATCTTAATAATAAATATGAATATATAAATAACAAACCAAGAGAGTGTATTGAGTAATTTTCCTGTATCAACTTTATAAAAGAGTCTTGTTAAAGTTTTGAAAAATTTTGCAAGGAAGGACAAAGGAAAAATTAAACAAAATGAAGTTTATGGAAATTGTTTGAAGAGAGTAATGATTAAGATTGTAGAAAGTAAAAGGAAAGAATGTAATATTGGTTTCTTTGATCGAGATTAAAATGTTATGTCTGTTAAACTCTTAATGGACATTTTTTAATGAGGACTAAGGCTTTAAGTATTTGGTTGGGGATATGAAATGGTATATGGGAAGAAGACAACATTTGATGTATTTTATTTGTTTATATTTGTGAAGAAGAAAAAAGTAATTACTTTATATATTTATTTTCTTTTTCTTGACTATATTATTTTTTCTTCCATTTTTATTGCCTGGAGTGATGAAGATAGCCCAAAAATTGAGCCTTTGTTCCACCTCCTCTGAAGTATTGTTAGAGACCCTATACACCCACTTCATGGTCTGTTTCTGTTGCTCCTCTCTGGAAGAAGGTTTTGAAGCATCTATAGCAGGACTATGACATTCTGTAACAGCTTTGTTCCTTATGCCATCCATCTTGTAAATTCGCAGAATTATTTTTCCCTCCACCATACATATGTATATAATCGAACTAGACTGTGATGTTTCTCTGTCATATATGCGTGTGTATGTGGGTATATGCAAAATGGTTATCCTTCGAATGCAACGAAATTTCATTTTAATGTATGCTGATTAGTGTACATTTGGAATGACAATAAAATTGTTCTGTTCTGTCCTATTCATTCTGTTCCATTCCATTCCATCTGGGTTTTCCATTTCCCAGATAGGAGCATCTGGAGCATCTGCCCTGCAGAATGTTTCTGATGACATTTCTACTATATGACTAGATAGATATTCAATGTGTGAAATAATGTGGATGCCACCTGCTTGATACATACATTTTTAAATAATAGCCACCACTTAAAGAATATTCAATGTTTATTCCTCATCAATGAACTCTTGAAATGAGAAACCATATTTAAATTATCCAAAGTCATCTTTTCTTTTAGCGCACTAACATGCCTTCAAAAGCTGTTGCAAGCCTTGGAGGATCTCCTTTTCATACAGGCAAATAATTTTGATAGCCAGATTATTTGAAATTCAAAAACAAAATAATCACATTCATCATTTTTAAAGGGATAATTATCAAAACCTCCCTCTGTTTAAAAGATAACTGAAGTGATAGCTTTTTCAGGATAATGTTGTTACAAGCTGCTGTTCAATTTATCTGTGGGGGGTTTATTAATTTGTAGGATGTTGTTTTTGAGGTGGATGTAGCAATTTAGGACAGAATTGGGGAAAATTAGGAGAGAAATGAAAATAGAAATGTTGGTGGTCGTTTTGGAATTACTCTTCACACAAAACTTTACTGGATACATTGTGCTAGATTTAAAAGTGTTAATCCTGTGGCAAAGGAGTGATAATGCAATGTGAAAAGATCGACTAGAGCAGTGGCAAAATAGACATGCTAAGGGTGTGTCACAATATCTGCCATTACCACAAGTCATATTTCTCACAGATCTGGGAAGCAAGTTTTCTGTTATCAATAGAACCATACTGTGTGATACACGGGAGCTGGCAGTAAGTGGGCATTCAGCCCAGCTGCTCAATTTTTCTTCTGTTCAATCATGTCCAACTTTCAGAGACTGCCTGGAAAATTCCTTGCAGTTTTCTTGGAAAGATTTTTCAGAAGTGATTGTCATGTCCTCCAGCTGAGAGAGAGTGACTGGCCCATGGTCACCCATTCCTAGGAACGTAACTTCAGGACAATATTCCTATGGAAAACTGAAACAGAAGTATAACCCTGATTTTGGGGGGGGGCGCAAAGGAAGACTAGGACTCAGAGTCTCCTGGTTTTCAGCCTGATGCCTTTAACCTCTACATAAGGAAATTCATAAACTCCCAGCATCCAGATGATTTGATGTTTTTGGTAATTAGGCAAATTATGGTACAGGGGAAGTAGATGCAGAGCAAACATACATGAAGAAGTGAGTGAAGTAGAGATGGCTTGCTTTAAGAAGGGGAAAGCTTGATTTGATCCTCTCCAGAAAGCACTACACCTGGAAAAATATATGATATTAGTTGAGAAATTAGCTATGCCATGTGTCTAATCAAACAGTGAATGTAAATGAAGCACAACCTGGATATAGATTTTTTTTTAAATCTTCAATTGCTTCTCTATTCACAATTAGCATGCTTGCTTGCTTTTTAGTGCCACTTTAATTTCTGGTAAAATTCCAAGTTAAGAATTTATCTTTCTAGAGACTCATCTTCATAGAAAACAACCAGGCTCTATTCAAGATTTACAGAGCCAAAGGAAAGGTATTGATTTTTTTCCCTACCTGTTTATACGTGAAAATCTTTATTTTTTCCCCAAAGGAAACATTATTTTCATTAGTATCCATATATCCTGAAACAACATCTCAAAATACAGCTCAAGAAAAATTTACATTGCTATAAAGATGCTACACCTTATGAAAAACATGTGAAATTTCTTCCAGAGTCACAAATGGCAAAGACTGTAAAACTACACAATATTTTTGCATAATGTTAAATCCAGTAGTCTCTATCAACCTGGGCAAAGCTTCCATAGCTGATTCAGAAATGTTGATTGGCATAAACTGTACTAGTGAAACACTGAGCTTCATTGCAAGTTGGCAATGTGGGCAGGCCGTGATACTGCCTTTACCAGATGTTATGTACAACAGTTTCAGAACAGCAACTGGTGGGTTATCTGGCATCCTTTCCTCTCTCACCCAGCAGGACCAACCAGCAGGAAAAAAGATACTTACAAATGCTCCCCATAACATCCAACATGATAGGCTGGGGGGATTCTGTGCCCTGTCTCCAGCTTTATACCATACCCTTTGATATTCCTGCATACACTGGGGTTACACTTCTGTTTCAGTTTTCCACAGGAATATTGCTCTGATGTTCCTAGGAATTTAGAATGTAGCAATTGTTCAATAAATTGATGGACCAATACATTTGGTACTGCAATAAAACAGAGAAACTACCACCTTGTAACAAGCAATACCAGAAAGAATCTACAGAAGACATAAAATGTCTTAATGTAACCTACTGAAGAAGCAAAATAACTATGCTCCCCTCTCTCTTTCCACTGAAAACACTTAGGGAATAGTATTATCCAATAGACTACTGATTTTACATCAATATTTCTACTCAAATAATTAAAAGTAGAAAATAACCATATGATTCGTATGAGAATGTTGACATTTTGAAAGATACACAATCTCATTTTAATAAAAAGGTTGAACCTTTGGTCTTCCTTGAGATTAATATACTGAAAGATTTCCAAATTATTGCAGGCATTTTCCTTTATTAGGAATAATAAAGGTTTCACTGCTTTTTTTCCCTAGTGACACATGATATTGCTAAAATGGATGAGGCAAATGTAATAGCAATAGCACTTAGACTTATACACCGCTTCACAGTTTTTTCCAGCCCTCTCTAAGCAGTTTACAGAGTCAGCATATTGACCCCAACAATCTGGCTTCTCATTTTACTGACCTCAGAAGGATGGAAGGCTGAGTCAACCTTGAGCCGGTGAGACTTGAACTATCAAAACGTCTGGCAGCCTGCAGTATTGCATTCTAACGTGCGACTATTAGGCACAGCATTTCAAAAGTATATTGGGCCTTGATCAACATTAAATAAAAGTTAAACATTAAATAAATAAATACTAACTAACATCTTGTATAAATAAATAACAAACACAAGTGGTTGCAGAAGTCAGGACTGCAAGCAAGGCAAAAGGGCAGGATGGTGTCCATCAGAATGACTGAATGGGGGAGAGGATGTTCCCAAAGCAAACTTAATCTACCAGCTGGAGTTGAGAAGATCACAACCCCAACAGTATCATTCCCAAGCTTCATTCCCAATGAAGTATATGCCCTAGATTGTCCAGATGACAAGTTCTGTGTCCAAATAAAAAGGAAAACATTACTAAAGATTATTCTAGGCTGCTTCAACAATTAGTTGACAACGAGATGGAAACCATGTTATGAGAATACATCCTTCAAACATGGTTAATAAGGTGCTTTTGTGCTATGGCACCTTGGACATGAGGAAACGTCCTAAGATTTCTGCTAACTGAACTTGCATAAAGGGCTAAAATGAGTGGCGCACAATCCTATCTCTTGTGTTTTTCCAATAATATAACAGCAGCCATAAACCATTGTTAACTTCTGAATGACAAAACAGATTGTCTTTTTATACAGATCTCCCATCTGTTTAAAACAGACTAAGAAAATGGTGAAGAAATATGAAACTAACAGATTGTACAATAATGACTGCAGGACCTTTTGTTCAGCCACTCTGTTTCATGCATGATGCTGTATTTAAGGTGATGTATTTGGTTTTGGTTTGATGTAACTCATTCTGTCTTTGTATTATGAGCAAATCATATATCTTTACTCGTTCAACAAACTTTTATATGAGATAAATAATAGGTGGCATAAATGTAGTATACTAGTATTTCATAGTCCCCTATTTTAAACCCTCATTTATTTATATTTTCAGCCTCAACTCTTCCTTTCCAGAACATAACTTTTCCCAAATAACCTGTTGCGAGAATTCTATACAATGTAGCATGAGCAACATAATTAAGCATGCAACACTATGTAGTTACAAACTACCCTACAACTTAATACCATTTGACAAATTAAGGCAAATATCATTTATTTACATTTATTTCTATTTATAGACCATCTTAATCCAGTTGAATTCTAGATTACTCTCAGTAACAGGAAAGGGAATGAAGACAAAAACTGACTATCCCCTAAACAAAGCAATCTGATATCGTAAAGAGAATAATGATGCCAGAAGCAGCTCTTTTTAATTTTCCATTAAATATAGTCTGCTATATATCACTCCTACCATGAAAAAGCAAACTACTTTTTCTGAAGCAAAAATAAAAATGTGTCCACCACCATCAAATAGCTAGTCAATTCTCCAATCACCTAGAAGCACAAAGACACTCTCTTCCTTTTTCTTTTTCTTTAATGGTTAGCAATTGCCATAGTAAGAAATCTACATGTTCCTAAATATTTTTAACCAAGCCAATTCTCAATGCGAGCAGTCTCAAGATCCGGTAAAAAAATTATAGAATTAAAATATTACAAGGAGTTCATACATTTTACAGCGGATTTCCACTAATGCTCAGTGGCATCAAGGTACTGGACGATTTATAACCTGCATTTATAGGATTAGCCTGTTGAAAAAAAATGAACATAAATGTAACTACTCTACAATAATAAAATATCTTTACTTCTCAAGATGTCAGCCACATGAAACTTTTTAATATTTATTCTTATATATATATATATATATATATATCTGTCAAAGAGAAGGCACAATTGAAAATATATCTTCTCTCTCTTTGGCTGAAACCTCTAAACCTTGAATCCTTCCGTAAACTTTTTGTTTGCAAAAGGTTAGGTCTGGATCCAATCAACCATTGCTGTTTAGTAAGAAAGCCAATTATTTCATAATACAGTTTAACGAAGGATGCAAAGTTTGCATCCAGGTAACCTGGCTTTATGTGAGCATATACCTGGAGTCCCTAACTTTTCTACTCTGAATAAACCTTTTCCTGCCATTTAGAAATCTGCATTACAGAATCATCTGATAATGTTTTCAACAACTTGCAGAAGCATTAAATTGAGGCATAGCATTTCAGGCAAAATCTCCAGTGCACATTATTCTAAATGCAAGTGCAGAAAACCAAAGAAAACACCTGTCTCAGGACCATCACAAATTATAGCTCGCATGCCCTTTTCATATACAATCTTATAGAAAACTATCTAATATATTAAAGTGATTTTAACTTTTTATTTTAGTTAGAGTAGGCTCCCAGCTTACATTGTAGGAAAAGTTATAAAAAAAAAGATATATACCCCAAATGAAAGACACAAAGCATTAATAGAGATGTGTATCTTTTTATATATAATAAATTTTATTAAACATTACAACTGAAAGGACAAAAATAATAAAAAAGAAAAGTTAGAAAATGCAGAAAATAGAAAAGAAAAAAATAGAATATAGTAAAGAGAAAGAACAGAAATATATACCCTGTTTCCCTGAAAATAAAACCTCCCGAATAATAAGCGCAATCAGGCTTTTGACCGCATGCACTAAAATAAGCCGTCCCCTGAAAATAAGCCCTCCCCAAAACACAGCAGCAGCCATGAGGTGACCTCCTGCACCTCAAAAATAATAAGACCTCCCCGAAAATAAGGCCAAGCATTTATTTCGGGGGTCAAAAGAAAACAAGACCCTGTCTCTTGGTTTGTTTGTTTTGATGCTGGATGAATTAAAGTTGTAGTACATTATTTATATTGCCTCTTTATATATGCTTGATAATGTGGAGTTCAACATGTTGAAATTATCACTCAGGAAGAGTTACTACAAATTTTACATGGTTTACTGAAGTGATTCCTTATGAATATAGAAAAGATAGAAAAAGATATCTGGAAAGATGATTGGATACACGCCATTAATTACACTCATAGCATTTCAGCAGTATAATAATGTATTCAGTATCCAAAGCTTTTAAAACTTATTATTATTAAATTTATGAGGGAAAATGGCTTTGGATTGCTGCTATTTTCTAAAATAGAATATTCCATAATGTAGTATATATATAATTTTTTTCCCAAATGACAGTAAATTATAAACAATTCAATCAATTTATATTTAAGTTCTAACTGACTTGCAAATTAAGAGGTGTTTACATGAAGTATTGAGGAAACATAATTAAGTGGAAATGTTCAGTAAATCAAAATTCTAGTCTCCCTATATTATAAATTAAAACATTGCCACTAATAAATTGATTGAAAAAATAAAGAGAACCAAGAAGAAATATTAAATGAAATCTAGATTTACTCTAGATTTACTCTTACTTCCAATATATCTAGTAAAGTTAATGGGACTATTTTTAGCATGATTACAAGTGATTCTGACTTATTGTGTCAATTACAATGTCTCCATAAAAAAAACCTCAAAGAATTTACATTTTAAATTAAATTTGGAAAAATAGTAAATTAATGTTTATTTCTTAAAGAGGTTTCACTATTCCGTTGTTTACTTGCATTTTAAAAATATATTGGATAAGTTGCTTACAGAATGAAAAATGAAAAAAGAATCTAATCTTGACAAAATCATTAATTGGTTTATGTTCTTTGCTCTCATGACACGGTCACAATACAGTTGGGTTATAATGTTGCAAGCTGATTTAAAGGTGACTAAAACCAACTTTAAAAACTCTCTTTGGAAAAAAATGTCCCAAAGTCGTGGGAAAGAAAATTTAAGAAAGGAACTTTTCTATGCTTTCATAGATCTCCTTTATAATAAACATCCGCTTAAAATCCCTGCAACTACCATATTTCATAGTAACATAACATATTTGAACTTTCTCACAGTTGGTTCCCATCAAGGGTGGATTCTAACTTACCTCGCCGCCGGTTCGCTGCCTCTTGTGCTGCATGGGCGCGCGTGCGCGCATGCACAGTAGAAAAGAACCCCGAAAAATTCAAAAAATAAAGGCTGAAAACAAGATGGTGCCGCATGCGCAGTGCCAGAAACTTGGCTTCTGCACATGTGCAGAAGAAAAAAATTCCGGGGGGGAAATTCCCCCCCCAAAAAAATGCTGGCAGCCACGGAGCAGAACCGGCTCCGTGACGTCACCAGTGGCCTACCACCTACTCAGTAGAACCGGTCTGAACCGGTAGGAACCCAGCTCTGGTTCCCATTAGTGTTATTCAACCAATTATGTATATCATCAAACAACCTTGTTTTGTTCAAAGCACAGAAGGCTATTCAAATTTACCTATTACATAGGTAAATCACTCCTTCACTGATTAACAATATAAATTGTACAAGAAGTTGTAAAAATAATGGAGACTAATTGCAACAAAAGTAGAGTTATGAGAAATAAGACATTACTTTGATATGGCTGCTCTGTACATACACTTTCTGGCAAAAATGAATGTTTGGCAGCTTTTCCTAACTAAAGTGCAGATAGAGACTGATTTCTTAGGTAAACTTTTTGCAATTTCAGAATTATTGTACAAATCTAGACAATATCTAAATCTTTCCCTGTACATCTTCTCTCCAACTGAAGTTTTGAACAGCCAAAGCAAGCAGAATTCACAAGCAACTAAAATTTAATGTGGGGGTCGAGGGTCTTTTGAATCTTCTTTTCTTCTTCAATATGCTATTCAGCTTGCTGAACAGGATGATGTAATTTTTGAAAATGTAACTTACTTTGTCCTGTCTTCAACTATTTTACTTATGCAAAGTATTTCTGGCTGTAATTAGCATTTGCAATATTGATCAGTGACCACAAATGATGTGTTGATGCATGAATGTGTGTAACATTTGTATAGTGCTGATTACATGTTGATTCCAGTTTACAAAAAAAAAATCAAAAATAAAACCAACTTATTCAAATATACTGGAAACAAATAACATCTCCTTGCCCTCCTGGTCTCCAACCCAACTGTATCAATTGCCAAATTCTCTCCATAGCAATTACAGAAAAGGATGTTTCAGGAAGGATGCCATCCACATTTCCAAAATTAAAATATTCCATATGTAGGGAATATATACCAAACAATATTGTTTTCTCATTCACCCTTCCTGAATCTTAACCAGAGAAATACTCCCAATACCCCTAGTCAAGAAGTACAAAATGAAAGTATCAGTGCTAATCAGAGTACATCAGGGGGAAAATGCACTTACCTTTCCTACTGGCTTGCTAATGTGCGCTCGCGAGCATGCCATTGTCTGTGCATGCACACACTTCTCTCACACACATGCCATCATCTTTGCATGTGCAGAGCCTCCATCCCTTTAGCATGCGCAGAGGGTCAAATCAGGAACATAACAATGTCCTGGTTGGTGAGGTGGAGCTTCCCGACACTGGTGCTATCAGCTCTCCGAACCACCCGCCACTACTCCTACCAGCTCTTGTGAGCTGGATAGAGCCGGCTGCATTTCACCCCTGGAGTACATTTAATATCCAATTAGCTATGAAAGCCAACTGAGTAACTTTGGTCCAGTCACTCTTTCACATCCCACAATGTCAATCTTAGGTGACAAGCTACTTAGTCAATTCTGTTGCAACCAATGGATCAATATTATGTTAATTTAAAAAAAGCAGACCCTGTGCTTGCAAGAAAATGCAAGGGGAAAAAAATACACACAGCAGTTTGATCTAGTGGTTAAGGCAGCAAGCTAAAATTCAGGAGACTGTGAGTTCAAGTCCCACCTTAGCCATGAAAGACAACTGGGCTGTGTCACTCTCTATCAGCTCCACCCACCTCACAGGGTTATTGTTGTGGGGAAAATAAGAGAAAGGAGGTATGATGGATATTTTGCTGGCTTGATTTATTTGAAAAATAATTAAGACATAATATAAATAAACAAACAAACACATCTTAATACCTTATTATGGAAAACATCCAGGATGAATTGTTGTGTCCATGTTCTATTGGTGGCCATCTGAAACATAACTGGTTGATAACAGTGGAAATGAATTACTTAGATGGATAAACTTTTGATGTAAACCAATGCACTTCTTGTTTTGTTATTTAAAATGCTTAAGTATAATGTACACTTTCTAATATTTATAGGTGTATAATAAGATTTATAGGTGTATAATAAGATTAAGGACTGATCCTTATACCTTTTTAACTAAAGGCGTCTCATGAACTATACTTGACTGACACCCTCATGATATTGCCTTCATCTCAGCCCAGCTCACATGGTATGCAACTTTTTTTCTATGTTTAAAATAATGTTTTATCTATCTCGTATCACAATTTTGGCAAAAGGCAAGTTCTGCAATTCCTTCCTGATGATTGAATTGATAACATGGTCATAGATTTGGCCCTGCTATGTTAGGCTGCTGCAGGTGTCCACATCCAGTTTGCTAGATATTTACTTATTTTGGTTCTGGTTACTGAAGCAGCTGGCTAAATACATCTGCAGAGTTTTTACATTGATTTAACTTCTGGAAGAGTAATAAACCACTGATGATAAACTAACCTGACTGATATATCCCAACTAGAGAGAGAAGACTATTAGAAAACACGTATAATGTTCTTTCAAAAGGAGCTGTAGACCTTTGTAGAGAAAGTACCAGTCAAGTGTTACGGGGGCAGTTACCTCTGTGGAAGCTAGTTGTTAAATCTCTACTTTAGCCCAAGCCAAAATCTGACATAGATCCAGTCCCGCTGCATATTAAAGGGAGTGATTAGTGGTTGTTTTTCCTGCAAGGAAGATGATACTCAGCGGGAATGGAAACAATGTGGAGAAATAGAATAATGGCTTTAATTGTCCCATGTTAAAACTGCAAGGACAGTACCACTTGTCAGCTCTATTAATGAGATAAAATAGACCTCAGATGTTGAGACAGTGAGACTTAGATGGCACACTGTATATCGGACATTAATACAATCGAGCGGGTCCAGAGGTATTTCATGAGAAGAGTACTCCATTCCTCTGTTCACAATAGAATACATTATGCCACCAGCCTTGAAATTTGGGCTTGGACAACCTTGAATTACATCATCTAAGCATAGTACACAAAATTGTCTGCTACAATGTCCTACCTGTCAACAACTACTTCAACTTCAACCGCAATAATACACAGGCAAACAATAGATACAAACTCAAACTGCCAACCTGCCTTCCATTGAGGACCTGTACACTGCACGAGTCAAAAAGAGGGCCGTGAAAATATTTAATGATCCCCTCGCATCCTGGACATAAATTGTTTCAACTCCTACCCTCAAAACGATGCTATAGAGCACTGCAAACCAAGACAA
>JANHFT010004432.1:35539-60360 GCA_032467955.1 Pseudoxenodon macrops | reverse complement strand
AAGCTGACCAGACTAAGGACACTAGCCAGATGAATATCTGGTAGGCAGATTTCCCCCCCTATTTTCCTCCCCAAAAATTCAAGTGCGTCTTATACTCAGGTGCGTCTTATACTCCGAAAAATACGGTATTTAGAGAAAAGGGGATAGTTTGAAATATGTGAGTGTCCAGAATTCTGGTTTTTCCAGTAGACTTACCTGACAATTAAAAGTTTATTGAGATATACAGTTTTTGTGATTGATGCATAGATATTCTGGTTCAGAGGAGGAGTGCTTATCTCTTTTGACACTTCCTAAATCAGATATCTCTGGTTTATACTGTAATTCTTTAACCACCCCTTCCTTCTTCCCTGATTCTGGGTATATGAAATGCACACAATTGGCATGTTTTATGAAGATACGGGGAGGTAAAAGTGTGAGCACATTAAATGCTACCTTTGATTTGTATATGATGGGATCAATTAGCATTATATCCATTGCTAATGTTGCTTGGTGTTTACTGAACAATTAATTAGAATAGAGTAAATCAGATTAGATAAATTGTGTCTAATCTTCAGAAAGAGGGATTTTTACTATTTTAAGAGAATAACAGCAAATAGAGGCCTGCATGCCCCAATTGTGAGTTTCCCATTTTAAATACTTAGAACAACATAACCAAGAATCTCAAAGTATCACTGTCTAGCTGCAAAACAAATGTGAAGACTTCAAGGACATTTTATTTTATTTTTAGTGATGCTGATCCTTGTTTACATTTGTCTTGTTTTATTATAAGATTAGCAATGAAGATGTATTATTTTCATCAACAGGGAAACATAAATGAGGACAGCTTAATCTTCCTTTCAACACACTATTTGCCCATATTATATCATTTTGTTCATTTTGTTTGTTCATCTGATGTCTAATATTTGAACAGCCGTCAGAAGTTAAAAAGAGGGGAACTTCAATACTTACTTTTTTCTTAACTCTCTTATTACAAGAGAAAACATGCACTTTAATGCATTGATTTTAATTTTTGATTTTTCCCTAGGTTTGGATTCCATCTACTGTCTAGGGTTCTTATTTTGCATTCCTAACAGCTGTCTAAAACCTATTTATATATTACGTGAGTTCTCACATGATGCCCAGAAAAACTAAACTCATAGTGCAGGAAACTAACCATTAACTTTTAATGTAAAAATAAATTCTTGTGTCTAACAAAGAGTGCATTTTATAACGTGTTTAGTGCAGTTTTTTTAGTTGTGTTTTTTCAAATAGGGGATTCAATACATATAAATCTTGATTAAAGAATTTCTAGTTCAGAGATGCAGCCCCTAAAGATCCCAAACCTAGATAACATATTGTAAATAATTTTAATACAACAGAACAAGGAAAAGATTAAGTGGACGCTTGGTGAATAAATACGTTATATTGAATTGTAAATATAGGTTAAATATAACTTTATTTATATTTAAAAATATACATTTATTTATTTTTATCTAAGATCCACCCATTAATTTTGGAGTTTGCTCTGTTGCAAGACACTGAGAGCCTAACTATGGCCTTTCATCTGGACTTTGCACATATATGTGAGCTCCAAACAATAATACTCCTCATAAAATTGGAATCATTGTGGATCAATAATGAGTTCCTGTGGGAATGCATGACTCCCCCTGCAAGAGATGTCCTTGGAGTAACATTGGTGGAAAGTTATCGAGAAAGGGCTTATTTGTTCCAGTTTTAACAATCACTTAAAAGAGCTTAAGTTATAATGTGAGGAGCCTACAGATAGTCACTGTGTAATGCACATAGGACACAAAGGAAATTTGTACCAAGATAGGAGACGCTTGGCCAAAATTCCTTTAGAGGTATTCACAAGGAGCTCACTTTTTCCAACTATTCTCTTCCCATGATCTGACTACATAGCTCCCTTTGTTTTTCCTTCCACATCCAGGCAGCCTGCCTTAGCTCTGAGAGAGACAGAAGATAAATGAGCCTACAAGAGTGAACCTAAGAAAGGAAAGGAATTACGGTGTCTGAAGCACCAGTGGGCTTCAGGATCATGAACTCTGCCTGTTGGTGAATCTCTCCAATGCTTGACTCACATCTATACTTCTTCACCAGCAGAGGAGTTTAGAACAAGAGTTAGACCTATCAGCAAGGCATCATTTTGTCATTAGCATCTCCAGGCCTGGAGTCACATTACTTTAATGGTATTATATTATAAAGATGGTTGAGTTGAAACGTATTTGTTTGATTTTTCCTTTATTCTGAATGACCAGAAAGGTTATAAAACTTTTGGGACATTTTATGGTCCTAATAAAATGGATCCTATTAGCCAGTTTTGTATATTTTTTCCTTGGGACCAACATGGCTGTGATTGCTTTTTTATTGAGCAAGGAGATTTCAGTCAAGATAATTAAAAAACAAACAGAGTGCAATTAAAGCCAGAGATAGATGACACAGAATAATCAGTCATGGGGGAAAGAGAGAGGGAGGAAAATAACAGTCTTGGAGGATGGGGAAAAAAAACCCATTAAAATCCTCTTTGGTGGTCAAGACCTTCAGATGCTTTTTTTTTTTAAACATCCCTGTTGTAGGAGTGAAAAAATAAATCCACTGCTTCTGCTTTGGCCTGTGCATATCCCAACCTCCTGCAAATATTTGACAGGAACCAGATTAAAGTAGTAGACATCCTTTGAGATTAATCACTTAGTTTGTCTAATCTGCTGCTTTAATTCTTGGCCTATTAAAAATGTGGTTATTTGCTGCCTTGGACCCTGGTGCCCCAAACATTTGTATCTTAAAATCCCCAAAATGGATGGTTTTAACAAAGAAGCCTCATCCCCCTTGATGATCGAACCCAGTGATGTCCTTTGTTTTTCAGCAACCTCTTCTCGTGTTCTGAAATAGCCCTCTTGTTGATTTTCCAAAGGCAATTCCAAGCCTGTTGATTTACACAAGCTGGAAGGGAGATGGAGAGCAAAGAATGCTTTTGTGGAGGGGGGGAGGATGGGCTGGAAAAAATGTGTTTCAATTCTGAAAGTGAGAGACATACATTTCTTAAGCTGTTAAAAAGTCCAGGCCTCAGAGGGTTTGATTCTACATCCTGTTCTATCTTCCCGTATTTATCCCTCAGTAGTATTGCATAATGAAAAAGGAACAATAATAAAACAGAACCAGACTAAAATGACTCCAGGGGAGGTAGCTGTGTTAGTCTGTTGAAAGGGAAAAAAACAATAACAAGGAGTGTTTGTGACAGTTTAGAGACTAACACATTTAGTATGACATAAACTCTTATGGACTACACTTATTGCCTGTTGCCAGCAGTTTTAAGCAATGTGTTAATGGTGCCAATTACAGTAAATGATTTCCCAGTGCAATTCCATATATGTCTATGGAGAAGTAAATCTGACTGCGTTCTCTGGCTATTGATTACAATTTACCCTTACCCTTCTATTTTTTTAAGCAGTTTTGTAATTGATTTATATTAAACCTCAACTAATTAAAGTTTGAGATTCTAATGACAATATTGCTTTTTCTTCTTTTAATTGCAGGGAAAAAACAATAAACAAGTATGTAGTATGCAGTGGAGTACCACAAGGTTCTGTTTTAGGCCCAGTACTCTTCAAAAATCTTCATCAATTATTTGGATGAGGGGATAGATGGGGAACTCATCAAATTTGCAGATGACACCAAGCTGGCAGGAATATCCAACAGTCGAAAAGGTAGGCTTAAGATACAGAAGGATCTTGACAGACTTGACACTCTAGAAAGAGTGCAGTGAAGAGCTACAAAGATGATTGGGGACTAGAGGCTAAAACGTATGAAGAACGGTTGCAGGGACTGGCTATGTCTAGTTTAATCAAAAGAAGGACTACAGAAGACATGACATCAGTGTTCCAATATCTCAGGGGTGGCCACAAAGAAGAGGGGTCAATCTGTTCTCCAAAGCACCTGTGGGTAGGACAAGAAGCAATGGGTGGAAACTAATCAAGGAGAGAAGCAACTTAGAACTAAGGAAAAATTTCCTGACTGTTAGAACAATTAATCAGTGGAACAACTTGCCTCCAGAAGTTGTGAATGCTCCAATAGTGGAAGTTTTTAAGAAGATAACCATTTGTCTGAAGTGGTGTAGGGTTTCCTGCCTAAGCAGGGGGTTGGACTAGAAGACCTCCGAGGTCTCTTCCAACTCTGTTATTCTATGTTCTAAATAGCAGGACAGAGTAGCAAAATCCAATAATATGATATATTTTCATACCTTCTGATGATTCTTCACTCTTAAAATAGCAAACTCTATTACTAAACTTTATCACTTGATTTATTAAGCAAACTTCATGATTATTTTGCTTGAAGCTTAACTTGAAAAATAATAATACCCATGCAACTTCTAAACATAGATGTATATTTCAGGAGATACCTACTTTCTGTGTCACCCACACATTGTTCACAACATTCAACAACTCTGGAGATTTTTACATTTGTGGAACTGGAGAAGAAGAGAACTGAGCTATTCTATGAAGGGCATTCCAAAGACAGAGATTCTTGTACAACTTATTCTTATTTTAATTTCCTGGGGATTCTGATTTTATTCATCTTTTATGTTAATCAAAACTTTGACCTTCCACAATTGCAAAACTAAAGATATTTGGGTTGTGCAGCACCTCAGATACAATTCCAAAATGGTGTTTTGGTGTGCACAGAGGCACAAATGTAAAAATTGTGTACAACATTTTTAGGAGCTTCATTTTCCCTGGAATTGTGCAGCTATGTCTTCCCCAGCCTCTACCAAACAATTCCAGGAAAAGACACATTTTAATGGAACGGAATTTAAAGTGCTGCACAGCTCTACAATTTAATTTTGTTTATAATTAAAAATATAGCTGAATACAATATGGAATTATATATTTAACCAAAATTTATTTGTTTTCATATTTTAAGCATTGTTAAGTATTTTTTATCATTAACTCTATTATTTTAGGAGGGAGCAGAAATTATATAATAGACTTACACCTTAAAGATTTTTCTCAATTGACTCTTTTAAGCCAGAATGTCATTGTTACAGCAGCAGTCTTAACTTTAATTCATATAGTTGTGACAGAAGCGCTAAACTCTGACAGCACCACTCTTGTTGGGTTCATACCTGTCCTAAACTTTTGCAACCAAAAGTACTGCAATAATTCCCATACATATGGAATAATTAAAATTGCTGAACCAATTGCAAAATTTAAAATTTAGTTCCACTGGTGTGTACCCACCTTTAGGTGGCTGTCGGTACAAACCATGGGAAGATCTCATATATAGAATGCAGAAATGTATCTGTGAAACTTTTAACATAGGAGCATTAAACTAAACAGCCATGCTTCTCAGTATGAATATATAGATTTAGGTCCACATTTTCCAAGTTACTAAACATTTAGCAATTTTAGTAAGCTGTATATGGGTAGAAGATTTAAGTGCTCAAATTTTGAATAACCAATGTTACTTCTGCTTATCAGATGGAAGCATTTCAGTAGAAACCATTAATTCCAACATTGTTTTCTCCTCATGCTACACTACACATCATTAAAGCAAACCTGCAGAGAATGAGAAAGCAATTAGAGATTAGTGAATTCCAGCATCAAAACTCAGAGAACATTCTTTGAATTGCAATGTTTCTTAACTAATCAGTTTTGGTTTTTTTCATTTTGGGGTGTTGTTTCTTAAAAAGCACAATCACAGTTGGGACTAGAATTGTGGTCACTAAGAGATGCGGCAATAAAGTGAGATATCGCATGATGGCACCTCTTAGCAATCAAAATCCCAGCAATCCCCATTGCTGTCTTAAGCAAATTTTACCAATCATTAGCTGAGGAGCCATCTCTAAATCATTCCAAGCTTTGTCCCTCCTAGCCCAGAGACTCAGTGAGATAAGGGACTGACTGCAACTCCTCCCACCTGCCTATCTCCCCATCTCTGCCTTTTGGGGTGCCCTGCAACCTTGCCTTGGGGGATGACAAACAGCCCCAGAACTGCACACCTCTGAGGTTGCTTGCCATATCTTGGGAAGCCGCAGTCAACTTATCAATCCTAGTCATCCTCACCACCCTGCACTTTGAGACCTCTACCGCTCTACATTTCACCACCCCAGCTTTGCCACAAGCAGTCTGAAAGGTATCTATGTGGCTGGAAAGAGTTGAATATGTGACTGCAGGGACATTGCATGCCTGTAACTTTGTAAATCGCTGTTGCAACTTAAAATGGTCACTGAATGGTCATAAATTGAGAAGTACTGTATGTCATTTTAACGGATTATAATTTTAATGCTAAATGAAGTATCAGAAAAAGTATAAAGAGGAAGGGAAGGAGAACACAAATTATATGAAACTGGCCGCAGCCTTCTACAGCTCAAGAGTCTTAGTCTAGATATAATCACCTTACTATGCCATACAAAAACTTGAAGTTTCAAGAACAAAGCTGAGCCATACTCTGTTTTTGGTAGAATGACTTCCCAAAAAGGAACACAAAATCAAAATGACCTGCCTATTATTTACATCTTGAACAATCAGTACAAAATCTCTCAAATATCCTGTGTGCGTCTCAGTGGCTCAGTGGTTAGAATGCAGTACTGCAGGTTACTTCTGCTGACTGCTGGCTGACTACAACGTGGCAATTTGGCAGTTCAAATCTCACCAAAGTTGATTCAGACTTCCATTCTTCCGAAGTCGGTAAAATGAGGACCCAAGTTGTTGGGGGGGCACTATGCTGACTCTGTAAACCGCTTAGGGACGGCTGTAAACCACTGCAAAATGGTATATACTGTAAGTCTAAGTGCAATTGCTATTGCTATAATATAAATAAAGCAGTTCCAAATGTTTGTTAAAATCACTTTTCCCAAAAGAGCTCATTTACTCGAATGCTTCTTAACAACTGTTTCATAAAATGTAATACTATAAGACTTTTAAAGTTTTCAATAAGTTGATACATCCTTTAAAAATAATTGCCACATTATTTGTTAGCTCATGCTTTAGTAATCTATGTTTTACTGGGATCTTTGATACTATCATATGTGTCTTTTGCCATGTAAAGATCATGGTATTCTACCCTGGTTTTGATCAACTTTAGACTGTATATAGCACTAATGTGACCTTCAGTATAACATTGAGACAGGTTTACAATTATCCATATAGACAATATGACAAAATCCTTTTGTTATAAAAACAGAATGTAAAATATAGCACCAGATCCACTAACAAAAACTTGAAAAATAAAAATCTACAGTGCTTTAAAAGACCTCAATTTATTGCCTTGACCTTGCTAGCTGGTGCAAAATCAGGAAATGAACCAGCAATGGAAATAAACCTTTCATTCTATACAGCTGACTAAAAAAGTATTGGGATTTCATTGTGGAAAAGCAGTTCTGTGCTAAGCAATTTTCAAAAAGAAAAAGTAAGGACATGGGGAACATGCTTTCGAGAATCTTTTAAATTTAGATGCTTGTTGATAATAAAATTCCCAGAAGCATCAGATTTTTAACTATGTTTAACAATCAGGCACTTAACTGTTGCTGCAAAACGCTAAAAGTATTTCTACCACCCTCCTCTGAGAAATCCTGCTATGCTTAATTAGTTAAGACATTTTTTTTCCCTTTCAGTAATTGCTCCTTATTGAAAATGAGCTGTTTGCTGATTTTAAAGAACTCAGGAGGTAATATACTTCTACATTACCACCTGAGTTCTTTAAAATCAGTAAACAGCTTCTTTTCTCTGTAAAAGCGAGTGGTCTATGTGAGCATTTCATTATGAATACATGAATGTATTAATAAACAGTGAATAGTAGGAACAATAGCTTTATTATTATGCTCAATTACTAGAATTAAATACAGCTTTTTAAAAGGATAAAAATAAATGGACCAATAAAATAAAGGGGACTTTTTAAAAAAAAATCTAAAATAAGAACTAATTTCTATTAAATTATTTTTAAACAACTTATTAATTACTAAAACAATAAAATATAATATTGAAATTAAGTCGTGATTAAAAATGAAAGTTACTTAGAAGTGATAATTTTAATAAAATAAGCCCAGAGTATAACTTGGTTAGTTGTCACTGAACTTAACTTAGCAAAATCATAACATGCAGTTTTAAAATGATAGTTTGAAGGACTGAAAATTCTAAAAGGGAAAATTAAACTCACAATAAACAGCAACTCAGATCAAATAGAATTCGATCTCAGAGATAATCTCTAAAGCATCAGTTAAGCATCAATTACTCCATGAGGTGCAATGAGGAATAAGAAGGAATAAGGAATAAAATAGAATGTATGTTTTATATTCAATTTCCTCCCAGGGACATGGCCATAGGTTGTATATTATGGATATGCCAGTGAGTTTCCCTTCCAGAAGAGCTGAACACAAGTCAGAATCAAGATTAAGTCAAGTTCTAGTACTGCTTTGCAAAGCCTTTTAGTAAGATCCCACTTGGAATACTGCATCCAGTCCTGGTCACCACAATATAAAAAAGATGATGAGATGCTGGGAAAAGTGCATGGAAGAGCAACGAGAACAATTATAAGAACTGAGTATATCTAATCTAATGAAAAGAAGGAGTAGTGGAGACATGATAGCAGAGTTCCAATATCCAACAAAGACAAGGGGAGTCAAACTATTTTCCAAAGTATTAAAAGGCAATGGATGGAAAATAACTAAGGAGAGAAGAAACCTAGAGCTAAGGAAAAATTTCCTAATGGTGAGCGCAATCAACCACTGGAAACAGCTTGCCTTCAGAAGTTGTGGGTGTTCCATCACTGGATGCTTTCAAAAAGAGACTGACAATCATTTATCTGAAATGGTATAGAATCTCCTGATTGAGCAGGAGGTTGGACTTGAAGACCTCCAAGGTCCCTTCCAACTCTATTATTCTATGTTCTGTGTCTCTAAGTTGGGTTAATACAAAGACTCTCCTGTGGTTTAGTTCTAAAATATTTGTAAGGTATTTAACCACTGTCTAAGTTATGGATTTTTGAAGTAAAGTTTAGGTCTTTTGATGAATCTAGGTCAAAAACCCACTTTTTAAACTTCCAATAGAGCTTTCTCAGAACCAATCAATACCACATATTGTGTGGAAAATCTGTGGTCATAGACTGGATTTTATTTAAATCAACCATGAGACTAATGTGAGACAATCTGGCTGCAGGCATGTGTGACCCCAAGGATAGCCAAGGCTGATTTGATATAAATTAGGAATATACTGATTATGTTGTATAGTGAAATCAATAATGATATGCATGATCACTACAAAATAAACAAACAAAACTGTGTAATCACTCCCAACATAACTAGACTGATTCTAAAAGGAACATCAATTCAAATTCTGCCTAACATGACAATGATACTGCAGCTTATATAAAATAAAATTCAAGACAATAGATTCCTAGGAAGATTAAGTTATGTCCCATTTTGTATGACTGGCTACATTTGATTTTTCAACATCCTGGTGTTCTTGAGGATGTAGTTAAAATTATGTTAGATAATCACATCTGGCCAAATTTAGGCAAAATTGAAAAAAATTCTTATGCTATGCCTTTTAAGGAACAACACTCTTGATAAATCTTTGGGAATCACAACTATCATAGAAAAAAGAATAAAATATGGAAGTACAACAAGTGTCTGCATTTTTTTAAGGCTCTCAATATGTTATTTTCATGTGCTGTGACTATATCAGCTTGAATTTTATATTACATCGTCTTGGCTGCTAATAAAGTATATATAACATTTTTTTAAATGTGAAGCAATTAGCTAATAGAATCTGTATAACACTAAACTGAAAACAATGACACTAAATTGATTGAAGCAGGATTATAAACTTTGGCGCCAGATCTTAATATAAATCCTAGTGTTGCCCTTCGAGATTTGACACAGATTTAAGTATTGTGTAACCCGGCTATTTGGGGTCTCTGCGCTGTTGTTTTCTGGGACTTCCAACAGCTGAAAAGAGATGTGTCATCATCTTGCTTGGTATGTTATGCTTTTGTGCTTCTGTTTAAATCTGACTGCTCAAGTTAATAATAAAGCTTAAAATCTCCTTACTTCCTGGTGCACTCATTGTCTCTGGATCCTCAAAGAACCAATTGTCTGGCATCTGGCCACTGCCTGACACTTGGAAATATGCAAAAGGATGGATGTTAAAACAAGAAACAAAGGAGGTGGTCCTGATTCCCCTTTTCTCTATAGATACAATATACTTTATTGATTAGTCAATTGACCATATCAGACATGAGCACCAGCCATAGTAAAATGCAATAAAATTTAAGGTATAGGGGAATAAGATAAAATAGCTATGGTGAGATAAAATGGAATATAGTGAGTACGATAAAAGATGAAAGAGTAAGATAAAATTGTAGAAGGTAAACAGAAGAAATAAGCTTTATTAAGTCGGTTGATTGTATCAAATATATAAAATGATACAAAAATGCAAATAGATAATAAGAAAACAAAAAATCCAGAGGTGGGTTCCTACCGGTTCAGACTGCTTCTACCGAGTAGGTAGAAGGCCGCTCGTGACGTCACGGAGCCGGTTCTGCTGCTCTGTGGGCGCCGCCATCTTTTTTTTTGGGAATATTCTATTTTTGGGGGGAAACCATTTTTTTCGGGGTTTTTTTTTCTTCTGCGCATGCACAAAAACTGAGTTTCCGACACTGCACATGTGTCGCCATCTTGTTTTTGGCCTTTTTGGGGGGGAATTTCCCCTCCAGATTTTTCTTCTTCTGCGCATGCGCAGAAGCTGAGTTTCCGGCACTGCGCATGCATCGCCATGTTGTTTTTGGCCTTTTTCTAATTTGTCAGGGCTTTTTTCTACTGCGCATGAGCACAAGGCGCACCCACGCAGCGCGGGAGACAGCAAACCGCTGGTGAGGTAAGTTAGAACCCACCCCTGAAAAAATCATAATAGACGTCACCCTTACAATTAACTCCAAGCTGGTCAAGGTATTCTGTCCTCTTTGAGATGGCCTTTGAAATTACTGAGTAAGTATAAGTTCATTATCTGCAATAAGTAAGACTACTTCTCCCAGGTACCACAGTATTTTTTAGTTTTTAAATAAGGGTCTAAGCAAGAAATACTTTCTGGAGAGTACAGGGTCCAGGATCTTTAATGGCTGCTGTTCCACAAATGCACAAATCTTTCTTCAGTTGGGGCTCCATGAAACCTTCCATGACTTACCATGGAATCCAGTTATTCAAATCGAGCTCTAGAAAAAGCTCTTCTGACATTTTGTGGCATGTAAGTTGTTAAATATTTTTTCTAACTGGGAGGCTGATTTGTCTTGAGCCAACCACTTCACAGGCTTGACACATTTAAGTGCTGCAATATCATATTGGGCAGCCTCATCAATAGCTCTTTATTTGAAAGCTTCCTTGACCTTTAGATCCAATTGGACTGGGCACAGGAAAGAGAATCCATATTGAGATATAACATTTGAAAATTGGGTGGCCCAGGCATGAGATTGTTTGTTGTGTACCTGCTCTTTGAAGCACAGCTTATGTCAACTCGCGAAACTTTCCTGACCAGCTCCCGAGTTGCCATAGGCAAGGGGATGGGAATCGCGCCTCACAGCTGCACCAAGGAATTTATACCTCAGTCAAAACAAGACACAGCCTAGCCAACCAAAGTCAAGGCCATCTCCAAGGATACCTGCAACAGATGGAGGGATGACTTCTACGACCCGCAAAATTAAATATACCTTTATGATTGGAATTAGAGAATCTGGGTAACTAGGGTTGGTAAGCTTCCTTATGGCATTTGTATAGACAGTAGCCCTTAAAGAACTCTTCTTAAAATATGGGAGTCAGGAGCCTGTTTTTGTGAAAAACTATACATAGAACTTAACTTGATTTATACATTCCCTATCCAGGCTCCAATTATATCCAATCTGTTTCTTACCAAAAAGTTCTGGACTTATTGATGTTCAAGTAGTTGAGTGCCTAGTATGTTCTGAACCTGTGCAACAGTCTTCTCATCCCTACCTGGGTTTATGACATCAATACCATGTCATCTGCATAAAGCAGAATGTTCACATTTATTTTTGACTTTAGACATATGCATATTGGTGCAGTGAAAGGACTTTGGGATGCCCTGTTGATCATTTTGTGGGTTCTCTAGTCTACTACAAGTTGGGGAAGTGAACAATTGTATAATATTCTTCTGAAGGTAAAGGGGTATCCAGGGAGAATCTACATTTCCATAATAGTCCTGCAACCGAGTGCCAGAAAAGGGCAGGATTTGGGTTTTTGGCTGCTAAATTTAGTCAGAGAGAGGACAAGTGATGAATCTTGCATTTAATGGTTTCCTTGTACTCTTGTCTGAGCACTAGCAACATGATTATTATTTGATGTATAGGACTGTGCTGTGGGCATAGCTAGCCTTAATCTTTTTCTCAGGGAGTGACAAACTGAGTGAAACCAATTACGGCCTTTTACCTAGGACCTTCTAGGAGGGGCCTTTTCAGCTATGACTCTTCTTAGTTCTGCATTTAGGTTTTCAAAAGCTGTAAGTGGAGAGCTGACATCTATGCAAGGTGAGGTAACTATGTTTACCAGAACTTGATCACATTTTATGTATTTAGTCAAAGTTTTCACAACCACTTTGGCCCATTTTATCCTCTATTCCCCAGTGGCACTTGCATAACATCTGCCTAACAACTTTAACAAAAATTCCCAATGGAAAGCCAAATAGGTCCTGAACGCCCAGTGATAGAAATATATATATATATCCCCACAAAAAGGGTGCCAGGCTTTGAACTACCACACGGCGTCTGCTGGAACTCTTGGTATAAATGGGGCATAGTATCCTCCCCTCAGTGTGACTATAGGGTCCCACATCAAACCATAGATCACATTGTGACCAGCTGTAGATGGAGGGTATATACTGGTCCAGTATCTGATTTGTTTTAATATAAATGATGATGTGCTTCTGTGCTTCAATGGTTAGGTGGCCTAAACATTGGTATTTTAACATAGATCATTTTAACATTTATATTTTATTGTGCTCTACAACCTAGATGGAATGTTAATATATATTTCTGGTCTATGTATGATATGCGATATGCTAAATAAATAAACAAATAAATAATATCCTCTGTCCTGGTGGACTTCTAGATAAAGTGAAAGCCATCTATCAAATTTAACATCAACTGTTTGGTGGTCCCTATCCTTTCTTACATATACCTGGAAATCTGAGAAAAGGGACACAATACTGTTAGAGACTCAAATGTAGTATAAAGTATTACCATACTTGATTTCTCTTGATGGTAAATAAAAGGCTATTCAAAACTTTCTCTACAGAATGTCGGAAGTGTAGCTTTATCAGCAAAATTCTCCAAAAACAAAACAAAATTTGGGCTTCAGAAAAAGCAAGTCTCAAACAAGATATGACATTTTAAAGCATCTATAATCTCTCCAGTTTGGGTCAAAAATTTCTGATCCCATTTATATCTAATGTTTCTAAATGCCTTTGCTATCAGGCAATTTTTCACAAACTCCTATTTTACCTCACCTAACAAATGTAATAAGCAGAAGAGCAAAGCTTGTCCTTTTCTTCTCTTTCATTGATCACCTCACCACACAATGTCCAAAGTTACAAAACCTTGTAGATAGACAGACAAATCTGGCTGCTATCAGCTTGGACCAAAATTGTACAAGTACTTGATTTACTTGATTTATAAGCACAGACATTTGCAAACAAATAATACAGCTAGCATGTTTAAACTATCATTTTTGTACTGATATAGCAACTCTTCCAAATGTAATAATTATGAAACACAAACTCATTCAACTGTGGGTCAGAAGTCACAACAACCTTCCAGTCAAACATTCTGCAATGTGCAGAAAAATCATCTTTTCTTTAAAAGCCACAGAAATGGAGATTCAATTGTCAGTTATTGAAGTATTGGATTTCCGCAGCTGTACAGATTTTATCAGCAAGAACTTTTTCTTTATGTTTAAATGAAATCTAGATAGTTGCAACTTATACCATTTCTACTTTTATTTTCCGTTTATATTACTGAACTTAACTATTGTGTCTCCATTCAATCTTCTTTTCTCATGAAATATCCCTTTCAAAAAGTAGAATTCACCTATATAAAACAAAATATAAGCCTATTATTTAGAAAAGCCCTTTATATTCATATTTTATTTTCTTAATAAAAATTAAAAATAATTCAAACAAATATCTTGTCAAAAATAAATCTCATTATTCATTTCTAAAAATTCCATTATATTAATACTGCAAAGTTTTGTACTGGGGTAAAACATTCTGAGTGATGAGGGGAGACAGACTTACTATTTTCAAAGTATGAGATACCATAATTTAAAGTCTCTTTGAGCCTTACAATGCAAAGCAATTAAGTTTTCTTTATTAAAAACTCTTATTTCTCCAATACTTCAATACCGGTAACTGCAATCAATAAATACATTTCTATTTTGCTGGTTCATTGTTGACTAGCTAATGTAAAATAAAAATTATATATCCCCCCTCCTTTGCAGAAATTCTTTTGTTTCCTTGATTATTTGGTTGATACATAAATGTCCTAACATTTATAGATTGTATTTTTTTTTAAATTTAATTTAAAGGAACAACATTTTGGAAGAAATTGGATACACAATAAATACAACCCAGCTTTACACAGCTGGAGATTAACATGAACTATTCACTGCATGGCTTGAGAAGAAAATATGGCAATTATTCTTTATATCTACCTTTTCAAAATCCTGATATCTGTTCCTACTGAGATCTGAATTGTTTCTTAGCTTATTTATAACTAATAATTCCTAATTTTTCCCATGTGGGCTGCTGCTTAAAATCATTCCTCTCAGTGTTCATGTAGCAAAAATATTTTCCAGCATTGAATTTTGTGTGTGTATATATATATATATGTCTGCCAGAAGCATATTCACTGGAAAATACAGTATAATTTACATCTCTTATATGTTATGTTTTGACCAAATTTCAGCTATTCAGATGTTCATTGCTTTCCCAATTTCAAATTGTGAAACATAAAGTACCAAAGCTTTTTTTTCCCCTTGCTTGCTTGCTTTCCTTGGACTTTTCATGCACATTCTGGAAACAAAAAGACAGCTTACAAATCAATATTTTCATTTCATCAAAAGCATTGTGCTTCTACAAATTACAATCTGGCATGGCACACCTGTGTCTAATGTGGTTCTCTTAGTATTTAAGGCAATAAAGACATGCAGGTGGGACTGGATTAGTAATGGGTCAACTATAGAATCTTTCAATTACAGGTTTCTGGTTCAGTTTCAATTCAGGTAAGTAATTACAAAGTGCTTACCATTTGGCAGCCTATGTAAAATTAATTGATGGGTTCAATCCAGAGTTTAAATCGTAATTTCCCACTACACATTAAACTAACAGCATGGCTAGCATTAATTGATGCCCATTGTTGTGATTTTATAGACCAAATATTTAAAGAAGATAAACAGTAAATTAAATTGTAATATTCCAAAATTTAACAGTAGAATAGCAAAAGCTTTATCAGATTGTTCACTTTTGCAGCAGAATATTTAAACTGCCTTATGTCTCCCAAAAGAATGGTAATAGCAAGGAATTAATTTCTTCATTAAATATATCAATAATGAGTTATAATGCACCACAAATTAGAATTTCTATGGATTAATGTATTGTTTCCATCCACAGCATATTAAATGTGGCCCAGTCATCTAAATCACCTTTGCAGAATGGTGATTAGAAAGACACTAAATTTATGTTTATATGAATATATTCAAATAAATGCATGATAAGCACAGCAAATCTGAATTTGTGACAGAAATATATTTAAAAAAAAACAGGAACAGCAATTTAGATATCAAGAATTAAAACTCCGATTACAAAACAGCAAACAAATTTAGGAAGAAATTGTTGATGGTTCCTATTTCTCTTGCAAAATTGGGAAGATGGGGAGAATCCTTCCCAATGTAGGCAAATTGGAGAGATTACATTTAAATCAGCTTTTTAATTAAATTAAATTATACAGGCATTGAAGGGTACATGTATAATGTATAATTAATTAAATTATACAGGCATTGAAGGGTACAGTGGATTGAAAGGTTTCAAGACCCAAAAGATTTTTAGGCATGCCTTGTTTTGCTGCTTTTCATCCTAAGAGAGTATTAATAGAACCATAACTTGCTCTGCTTCAAGAACACCGGAAAGTTGAAAATTTATTTATCAGTTCACATATTGCTCAAAGTCATTATCCTTTATCATGATTTCTTGACTAATTATATACAAGTTCACATATGACATTAAAACACGATCATTTAGAGCAGGGGTATCAAACTGGTGGCCCGTGGGCTGGATACATCATGCGCAGACCATGCCTCCCCCCCACTCCACGAAGGGAAAAAATGTCATGTGGTGGCAATGCGATGCTGTGAGTTTGATCCCCATGATTTAGAGCATGGATGTTCAACCTTTAGGCTTGCTTGGGCTGTATTGAATAAAGAGGAATTGTCTTGGGCCACATATAAAATATATAATGTAAATGTAAATAAATCACATGATAATGTTAAAAGTTTCTGATCTTGTGGGGCTGCATTACATGTGGCCTGTGAACCAAGGGTTGGACGCATCTAATTTATATACTAACCAGTTGTCATTTTATTCCAAGAATAATAAACTCGTAGAAGCAGGTTGGAAAGATAGAGGGATAGAGATTGGCATAACATCAGTAGACTAAATGTGAATTTGATAAATCTCATTAATCTTGACTAAATTTTAACAGCTTCCCCTAGTCTTCAGTTCTATATGTGTTGGATTCCAACTCTCAGAATTTCAAGCCAATGAAGCTGAAGGGTTGGACTCTTTGTAAAATTGGAAAAGCAAGTAATTGAGAAGATTTAAATTGCAAAACGGCATTTTAATTAACCATTTTTATTTCTATCAACTAGATGAGAATGCAGTATATTTAGAAAAATAGCCATATAAACACTAATCATTTGTGAAATAAATGGAATAGTATTTTCATGTTCCCTCTGATACTTTTCATGATATATTTGTACAAATTCAGTGCCCATTCCTCAAGGGCAAACACCATATCACAAACCATTAATTAATTGTGCAGCTGTTAATAAGTCCCAGGTTAATTGCAAACACACAAATCACATTTCATATATACACAGTTATTTTAATTGTACTGAATAACCAAGTCAGCTTCCAAAACTCTTTTATTTTACTACTAGATGTTTTAGAATTGGTGTTTCTATTCACACATTCCAATATATGTTGGATCTATTCTTATTCTGTACAAATAACTCAATCAATACATCCAGAAGTAGGCACAGAGCAATTGTGTTTTGTCATGTGGGTTACTTATTTATCACCTTCAGTCATCCAGCACAGGGTGAAATATTTAATGAAAGATGAAAAGTATTATATATTTTTTCTATTAATCAAGGAGAGAAAAATGAGAATGATTTGATATGACTGGTATTACACTCTTCAAGCGATCTAGATTTAAAAAAATCAAAATCCTTACCATTTATTACATTTCTCTTTCATAAAGCTAGGCTTCAATGGAAAATTTATAGTGTATAATCTTTGAAATTCAAGTTTAAAAAAGTATCCAACTATTTTGTTATTTTCATTCAAAGAAAACAGAGTATAAACTTACCTAGACTAACTAAGCCTGACATCTTCTAGCTTTAAAATGCTCTGTGGTGATAAACCTTTTCCTAAGTTTATCACCACAGAGATTTTAAACAGCTATACTGACCTAAGTTTTTTAATTTTATCAAGTGTAATATGGTAAAGTTTCCCATAAACCTATATAACAGTCTTAGTTCCTACTTAAATCCTACTTAATTATTTAATGCATTTTTAATACATTAAAATAATATATAACACAATTCAAAGGGGGAGAGAGCATCACATGGGAAGCACTGGAAGACAGGCCAGTTATTAGCATAAATTAAGCTACACATCTATTTGCAGTAAACAATTGCTAATGTTAGAAAATTAATCACTCATAGTTTTCTACCTTCCCTCTCCTCCTTTGAAAAAGGATTGTGAAACTTTTACAATAATGAGAAAGTCTATTCCATTACATGCATGTGAGCTCAGGGTTACAACCCAGACAATAATCTTATGGTCACAAAAATCCCTGAGATTGAGCTCATTTGGTTAGGTAGTATCTAAAAACCAAAGTTGTATTTTCTTATACCTCAGCTTTCATTATACCCAGAATTCTTCTCCTGCTTCTAAGTTACTGCATATGCAGCCATGAAATAATGCATTGATCGTTAATGTAAAAAAGGTAATATGGTTTTTAACACTTCATATTTTATAACCTACCAATCACGCTATCAAAGAATTTTGAGTCTTCTAAGATGAGAACAAAGAACTCATTCCTTTTAAAATATATACCGTATTTTTCGGACTATAAGATGCACCGGTGTGTAAGACGCACCAAGATTTCAAAGAGGTAAGTAAGAAAAAAAAAGTTTTTGTCCTCCCTGGCCCCAGGAGCACTCTGCAGGCCTCCCAAACCCTCTGTGCACCCCTTTTTTTGCAAAAACGGGCCCACCTTTTGCAAAAATGGGATGCAGGGACGGGGCTTCAGGAAGCTAAATTTGCTGTATTCAGTGTATAAGATGCATCAACATTTCCACCCTCTGTTGTGGGGGGGAAGGTGCGTCTTATACTCCAAAAATACGATAAATATTGTTTGGAAGGTATTTGACATTATTCTGATTGAAAGGTTACAAGATCTGAAAGTAAGCAAAATTTGGGAAGTGCAGTGTGACTTTATGCCAGGTACATCAGATTTTTGTTGTTCGAAAATCTAAAACTATACGGTATTTACTTACTTACAAAGCTTACTGTACAGTATATACCATTTTAATCACAAACTATTCTGAATGGGTGAAAGGTTAGTTGAATAGTTTTTAATTCAGAGAAAGCATATGATTCTGCGAGTAGGTTTTAATTATGAACTGTTTTGAGGAAACATTAAAATTGCCTGCTCAATGAGAAGAATGGTGTAGATGGAAGTAAAACATTCATGAGAATGAATGAAAAGTTTAGCTAATGCTGTACTGCTAAGCAGGAAGTAAACATTCCTTAAACATTTATCCATAATGCTTATCTTAAAATAAGAAATGAAGTGGATAGGGAGTGTGAAAGTACATGTATTTTTTGTACGTGCTTTGTTAGCTAATTTGCAGTGAATATTACATGGAACAATGCAGCGAGTAGTATGGATCTTAAAATTAATGTATAAAAGACCAAGCTACTTATATTTGATAGGAGAAAATGGATGTTGGAGATGACAGTTAAGTATGTAAGAAGATGTACAGAAATAAGTTATATTAAGTTGCAATGGATTATTTAAATGTAGGTAATAAAAAGGAAAAGTGGTGGAAGCAAGGACATTGTTAAAATTAGAAAGGTAGAAAGAGGAAAGTGAAATGCATATTGCCCACAACTTTCCACTAGCAGAATATTATACAATCAAATATATTTTTCTATCTCCTTGAAATGGAGCACATGAAGTGTACAGGTAATTCTTGACTTACAACAGTTCATTTAGTGACTGTTTGAAGTTACAACAACACAGGAAAAAAGTGAGTTATGACCATTTTTCACATAACCATTAAAGCATCTCCATCATCATGTGATCAAAATTCAGACGCTTGGCAACTGACTCAGATTTCTGACAGTTGCATTGTCCCGGGATCATCAATTGTGGTTGTAAGTTGAGGACTACCTACTCCCAAATGCTGAAAGTACTGCCATAGAAGCTTGAAAATCAAAGATGAAGCATGCACGGATACCAAGACTGCAACTTTCTGAAAAAAAGGATAGTTTAATGGTCAGATGTAAGGAACCTATGATTTATGCTTTCTATAGGCCAGTCCTTCAGAGCTGAAGGAGCCAAACCAAATCTACAATGAAAGAAGGAATCAACCATGAACTTAGTGTAGGGAACTTCCACTGGCTCCTAGAAAGGTTGGTTCTATGGTCGGGTTTTTGCAGAATTACTTTAATCACTCATTTTTACACAGTTCTTATAATTTGCTGTTGGTTTTTAATTTGAAAGTTAATTCGTACTCAGTTGTATTTTTTTGCATTTAAGAGTAATGTGAGACTTATTTCATTGTAGGGTGGAATGGTTAATTGGAATCGTTTCTTTCCTCCTTTACGTCACCGACCTAATGCAAATTATTTGGATAATCACCCAACTGTGCAGGAGGGACGGCCTCCAGCTGAAGTTTCTGAAGAACAGGTAACATCTTCTTTTTATGAAAACCACAGTATTCTAGACTCATGATTCTGCTCAGCTTAAGCACATTAACTGTTCTGTTTTCCATGCTGACTGCTCAGTGTTGTAATATATGAGTAACCACATACTGCTTAATCACATGACATCTCTTCTCTAAATATACAACTTGAACTATTCCAGTGTGTATGCCTAGCACCCACACAATAAAAAAAAACACATCTGAACTGCCAGATAATATATCAACGTATGTGCTATATTTTCAGGTGCTACAATAGTATTCTCTTTAAATGTTCCATCTACTTTGTACATTCAGAAATAGGAGTGTTCAGTTAGAGCTTTTTTTCCAAAGTTTACCTGCTTTTAAGACCTTGCGTTGAAAGGAAAAATAATTGTGCATTTAATAGACGGAGAATTGTGAAAGTATCACATAGAAATATTTACCCTACTACAGCTAGTCCTTGATTTACAACAGTTTGCTTAGTGACTGTTTGAAGTTACAACGGCACTAAAAAAGTGACATATGACCATTTTTCACACATGATGGAGGGGTGGGTCTAACTTACCTCACCATTGGTTTGCTTCCTCACGCACAGGCGCGCATGCACAGTACAAAAAAATTACAAAAAAAAGAGGCCAAAAACAAGATGGTGATGCATGCGTAGTGCCGGAAACTTGGCTTCTGCACATGCACAGAAGAAAAAAATATGGGGGGGGGGGAGGAAAAAAACTTCCCCCCCCAAAAAAACAAAAAATTCCCAAAAAAAGATGGCGGCATCCACAGACCAGAACCAGTTCCGTGACGTCACCAGCAGCTTAATACCTACTCTATAGAGCCAGTCTGAACCGGTAGGAACCCACCTCTGTAATGACCATTGCAACGTCCCCATGGTTACATGATTTACATTCGGATGCTTGACTCACGTTTCTGACGGTTGCAGTGTCCCAGTGTCTTGTCCCTTTTGCAACTTTCTGACAAGCAAAGTCTAAGGGGAAACCAGATTCACTTAACAACATTTAACAACTGCAGTGATTCACTTAACAAATGTGGCAGGAAAAGTTGTTAAATAGGACAAAACTCACTTAACAAATTTCTCAATTGGCAAGATAAATTTTGGGCTCAGTTGTGGTCGTAAGGTGAGGACTACCTATATTCAGTTGTAAAAAAAAAAAAAGGATGGCAACTAATCTGAATGGCAACATCACAATATGTGAAGTATCTAAAGGCTTTATTTCAGCTTGGTCACTTATTTTTTTGTTATGATTATATGCAGTCTACCAAAGCATATGGGCACGTTTTTCTTTAAATGCATTATATTCTAGTAGACCCAGTGCAGAGAGGAAAGTGGGGGAAGGAAAGAGAGAAAAAATAAGCTATATTTTCATTCTTTCATAAAATTATGCAATGACGTTTTTCATTTGAAACTGGGGAGAGAGGGTCAACTGTTCCTTGGCTTTAGCTGGGACACTGGAGGAGGCCTTATTGTTTTGATTCTTAGGGTTTATTCAGCTGGAAGCCTCTGGCAGAGCTGAACACAAAGCCCTAGGACATGAACTTCCTAAAAAACGAAGACTAACTGCAGTCTGGCAGTTAGTCCTAGATGAACTGATTCGGGGGCTTCCCTTCCTCACTTGTCTCTGTGATTCATTATTGAAATTGGAGAAAATGAAACTTGAGGACAATGAGAAATACCAATAATTTTCTGTTCTTTAAAACTTCTTTAAGACAAGACTCATATTGTCTTTCTGGAAATTTTGAATCATTTAGAAATACATTTTCTGTTTGAGAATTATCCATTCTTCATCACGAAATGACAAAACAGAAAGGAAAAAACTGTTCAACAATAACAAAATAATAAACCGTTTAATGGGAATTGGAACTATACGTGTTAAAAAAAGAGGTTTAGAAGATGTTAAAGGTCTAATAAAATCTCTTTAACACAAATTGAAATAAACTCTTATTGAAGATTTTAAAAAAATCTTACAGAAGGTGATTATAGATTTAAATCATCACAGATGTGGCTGTTCTGGAATTTTCCAGTTAAAGAATTTCCAAAAAAACGTCAGAGAACACAGCACTATCTTATTTTTAAAAATAAAACTAAGTTGAGGAACATAAGGAAACCAGCTGCAAGTTTTTCATATTGGCATTCTGGGAAACAAAGCTTGTTATTTGTGTTTATGACTAGCTGCTCACAAACTTACAGTAATATTAAAATGGGTTTTCCTCAAATCCCCACAATAGGATTGGCAAGGGGAAGCTGAGGCAGGCCATGAATTCAGCGATAATTTTAATATCATGTTGTGATAGGTAGGTTGTTAAGATGTGGGACAGTATGGCCAATAACACTGAACTATCAGGGGGGATGAAAAGAAGATCTGTTTTGCTTCATTACATCTCATAAACTTGGGCGGGGGGGAGGAATGGTAGGAAGAGCAGAACACAACCAGGATGGCTCCAGCATTTTCTTTTCCCCTCCTTATTGATTTGCTTTGGTTTCCTCTTTTTCTTTCAAGAGATCAGAATGGAGTCAGATAGACTGAGCTGAAAGGGAATGAGTACAGTAGCCCAGTCTCAATAAGTCCATGGTAAAGGTGGACTTGATCGGGATCGTCTCACTCCTAAAGAAATAACCTTAATGCTACACCACACTGACTCTTTGGGGTTCTTTTGTTTCTGCAATGCAAAATAGGCTGACGGGAGGATGGGGGGAGGCTTTTCATAGCGCCCCTGCCCAGCCAACCCAGCTGTTACTGGGTTGAATAGCATGGATGGCAGCCCCATGCAATAAATTCTGATTTTGTGGATCTGTCTGTCTTTTTTTTTTTCCTTTCATTTTTCATTTCCTCTCCTTCTGCATATGCTGGCAATTATAGAGAAACATTCAATAATCTTTGTTTTCTAATTCCTTTTATACATATCCCAAATAAAGTATCCAGGCTTCTTAAGCAAACTGGAGAGAAAAATGCAGTTACCTAAAACTGAACACATGCCCTGTTTATGACTCTGGTATCATATGATAGTTGTCATATGCTAAGCTTGGAAATTTTACAGGGATTTCCCCAAGTTTCAGGATTTTTAGATAGCTGTGTTCTCAAAGCAAATTCAGTTATTGTATTGCTACATTGTTATACCCAAAATAAATATTTATTAATATCTCCTTATGGAAACCTGATTGTTGCTCCTTGCCATATCTTAGTGCATTCTTGAAAACTGTGGCTTGGATCTTCACATTATGCTGACAGGCAGTCTAAACAGTATTGCAGTGTTCCTTTTTCCTGTACTGGTGGCATTAAGAGAAGTCTCGGGCTACTGTGTCTCCCTTACAAACCAACCTCTAGAAAAAGGGTTATTTTATGAGTAGCATGTGAGTTCCTTCCATAAGACATTCATCTTTTCTATTGCTCTAAGCAAGAAATAATATTACTGCTCCTATGATAGGTAGAGGGGACATGGTGGCTCAGTGGTTAAGACGCTGAGCTTATCGATCAGAAAGGTCAGCAGTTTGACGGTTTTAATCCCTAGCACTGTGTAACGGAGTAAGCTCCTGTTACTTGTCCCAGTTTCTGCCAACCGAGCAGTTTGAAAGCATGTAAAAAATGCAAGTAGAAAAATATGGACCACCTTTGGTGGGAAGGTAACAACAAGTGCGCCTTCGGCGTTTAGTCATGCCAGCCACATGACCATGGAGATGACTTCGGACAGCGCTGGCTCTTCAGCGTTGAAGCAGAGATGAGCACCGCCTTCTAGAGTCAGGAACGACTAGCACATATGTGGGAAGGGAACCTTTACCTTTATGATAGGTAGATAACACAACTATTAAGCCTAGTTTCAACATGAGAAGCAGTGCTGGTACAGGAAATGGTACTGTCAGCAGAGCAGTTCATCCACCTAAAATGGAGGTGGAGTTTCAACAACAAAATCTACCTCACCAACTATGCTGTAGCTATATCTCACCTGTTCACAATCAGTTCTTCAAAGCATGCTGCTGTGTTGACTGTTTGGTATGAATTTTGATGTTTCTCCCCCTCTCTCTCATTTCTCCATAGGTTGCACGGCTCATGGAAATGGGATTTTCTCGAGTAGATGCTTTGGAAGCTTTGAGAGCTTCTAATAATGACCTTAATGTAGCCACCAACTTTCTGCTGCAGCACTGATGAATTGAATACCTGCAGGGAAGAACTTAAATTGACACCTGCCATGTGCTTTCCAGAGGGCTGTAAACAACTGCAGGGTAGACACTTGAATGTTTAAATCAAGAAAAAGGAGCTGCCTCTTCACATGCAATATATTACTGCAGAAAAGATGGCTGGCACTGGAAATATCTTTCCCTTGAATGGAGTATACTAGCCAGGTTGCACTGGAAAAGTGTTTGCAATCATAAACATATGTTATATATATATATATATATATATATATGTTTTTTGAGGTTTTCACGGGTGAAAGAACCCGAACAACAAAATACCTACATATATATATATATATCAATATTTATTTTGCAAAATCGGGTTTTTGTCTTGCCTCCCACCCCCAAAATCAGCATTACATGTTTGATCATTTCTGATAGCAAAGAAAA
>JANHFT010004432.1:22706-35439 GCA_032467955.1 Pseudoxenodon macrops | reverse complement strand
TTCTGTGGGCTGGGGGAAGTCAAAAATGACCCTGTTTTCCGAAAAACGACCTGTTTTTCACCAGTTTTTCACAAAAATGGGGGAGTTTTTGCCTTCCCCCAGCTCACAGAAACAATCTGCAAGCCTCCCAAACCCTTTGCGTACCCCGTTTTTGAGAACAACAGGCTCATTTTTTGCAAAAATGGGATGCAGGGGCGGGGCTTCAGGAGGACAAAATTGCTGTATTCAGTGTATAAGACACACCAACATTTCCACCCTCTGTTAGGGGGAAGGGGAAAGGTGTGTCTTATACTCCGAAAAATGCGGTATGTGTATGTATGTATGTATATTATATATTTCCTTTCAAATCCCTTTTAAGGGAGGAATGTTTACTGCTTTAAAAAATTGTGAGCAACTGGAGCTAAACCAATGTTTACCCAGTAGTAGCAGTCTTCCTTTTAAGTCTAGTTTATTAAGTATATCCTAATGATGAGAGCTAATTAGCCCAAACTACTGAGCCAGTTTGGTGTAGTGGTCAAGGCATCAGACTTCTAGAGCCACCTTCATGACGCCAGCTGGGTGACCTTGGTCTAGTCACTTTCTCTCAGCTCTAGGAAACAAGCAATGGTAAACCTTGCCAAGAAAACTGGAGTGTAGTCACCAAGACGCCAGACTGATTCAAAAGCATCAAAAAACCAAACAAACCCTAGTCCAAAACATTATGTTATTTTACTCTGGCTTCTAAGATCAAACTTTTTACATGCTGTTTTGCTTTGATATTTCAGGAAATGTAAATATCAGTTCTCTTTGCTTCACCGTACCTGCAGGCTGCTAATCTTTCCCCGTCTCCATGCTCCTTTTTCTATTGTGGCCTCATATTTTGGGAGACAATTTATGGTCATAACTAGATTACTTCAGCATGTAAGAATGCTAATGCAAGTTGATATGTTTTAACCAATTAGTGAATGGGGAAATGCATACTTATTCCCTACTTGAAACAAAAATAGAGTTGAGATCTATAAGAAAAATATATATGATGTTTGTTTATTGTTCTGCATACTCTTTTTCTTTCTTTTACTTATTTTTCTCAGAGGTGCAGTGGCTCAGTGGTTTAAAAGATGCTGGAGAAGATCAATACTCCAGCAGTTCAAGTCCTATCACAGCATGACAGCGTGAGTTCCCATCACTAGCCCATCCCATCACTTCTGCCAACCTAGCAATTTCAAAGCATGTAAGTCAGGGGTGGGTTCAAAATCTTCTTACTGCTGGTTCGCTCAGGGGCGTGCTGCAGCCACATGAGCGCTATGCGCAGTACTTTAAAAAAAGCTTATGTGAATGCACCGAAGCAAAATCCAAGATGCCGTTGCCCATGGCACTGCCGAAAGAACCAGCTCGGGGCGTTGCAGGTCCAGGTCGCTAATGGTGCTAGCGAACTTTGCTGTCAAATTACTAACGGTTTGGTAGAACTGGACCTAACTGTTAGGAACCTACCTCTGATGTAAATGCAAGTAGCTATCACTTCGGTGGAAAGGTAACAGCATTCCGTGTTTTTGGAATGCTGTTATCTCTTATGCTTTGAGCTGCAACATGTCATGCTAGCAACATGACCATGGAAATGTCTTTGGACAGTGCTAACTCAATGGTTTAAAGAAATGGAGATGAACATGGCCCACTAAAGTCAGCTCTGATTAGTAGAGTAAAATCCGCAGGGATTGCTTTTCCTTTGATTTTTTTTCTGGATCACTTCCTCTTTCTTGAAAAATCATAATTCAATCTTTTAAACAGCAGCAGTTTGGCATATTTCAAAAATCGTGAATTCCTCTTTGTACACCTGGATGCCCAAGGTTTAATCTTTGGCATCTCCAGGTATAACTATAAAACTCCTGCCTGCTGGACTAGATGAGAAAATGAAAAGCAGTTTTATACTTTTCTGTGACTGCTGAGTAACCTTTATACAAACTGTATCCTGCAGATTTATTTAGTTGTAGTTTTTGAATACAATCATACTCCAAAATGATTCCCAGCAGTTTATGACATTCACATCAAAATACCCCAAAAAAGACATATAATTACATTGACACTTACTATAAAATTATTACCCCATTCCAGAGTCTGGAGTCCAAACAACAACTACACTTTAAAAGCTCTATGGAAGATCAGCAAAGAGGGTGCGTCCCAGGTACCTAGACAATGCAGCAATGAAAGAAAAACATATGCAGAAAGGGCCAACCTTAAATCACATAGTCTTCTTGACAGATGCTGTAAACAAGACCCAAATATAAATATCATCTGAATGCGATCTTGGTTTTCACCTGTTTACTGGGATGACATTCTAAATCTTCAGTGTGGCATATAGAAAGGCTGCTCTGCACACTCTTAGATTTACTCCTTTATCCTTCTGATGGTAATAATATTCCAGTGCCAATGCAGATGCACAGGTGCATTTTCCTTCAGGTGACACTTATTGGCTACAACTATGTTGTTGCTCTTGCACTGATAAGAAAGCAAGGTATCAGCTGCCTAAGGATACCAAGTTTGATTTATACCTTTGCATATAAATTAAGCTTTAAGTCATGTTCTCGTTAAATATTTACAGAAGAGAAGCTCTAAAGGTAAAGGTATATATTCCAGAAAAACTGACAACCCCTTAGTGACATTAATTCGATAAAGCCTTTCAATAGAAGCTGATGATAGAGATGGAAGCTGTCCCGTATCCTTATGGATCGCATTGTTCATATTCTCTCCCTTGGGATATTTCAGTAAAGGATTCAGAGCATCTTTAGAGCTGCAAAACAAGTCTCTTTAAAATTTCAACCCGTTTCAGTAAGGGGAAGCAATCAGTGCCTTCTCTCTCAGAAGTGTTTATGCACTGTATTGATTGGGTAAGAATAATAACGAACCCTCTAAAACGATCATTCTCCTATATTATCTGAGGAACTCTTATGATACCCTTGTAAGAAAGTGTTATCCCAATAACAGAATTGAACAGCTGAGTCTAGGAATTACTAAAATAGCAGTTAACACCTCTTAAGCGACTTCTAAGTGGGAGATCTGAACTGCTAACTTCCTCAGTTATGTGTCATATTCAGTTGTTAATTTTAAAAAATTTCACTATATAAAATCAGCTGTACAATATATGCTTTTTCGTAAAGAGGTGGAAGGTCACATACATAGGCATACAAACATATACATGCATACAAAACAGATATCTATGACTGTGTGTGGGTGGGTGAGTGTGTGGGTGTGATGTACATGCAAATGAACATCATATATAACTCCAATATTAGCAAGTAACTATATAGCAGTGTCTCCTTGAAAAAAAATGCTTTCATGATTTTAGATTAAAAGAAAAAAATGCATAATTAAAAATACTTCATTGTCCCATATGTATTAAATGTACTGAATATATGTACTATCATTTTATTCAATTATAATATTCTAAGTAATCCAAAACAAACTTTTAAAAACTACTAATGGCTTCAAATCTAATTTTTAAAATAAAACCAGATTAGTATGCATACACAACAGAATACTTCCTAATCTCTGAAGAAAACTTTAATTAACCAGTTTGTTTATTTCCACTGTGAATGATGCCAATATAGCTTCTAAGTACTTGCATTACATCACGAATTACCTTGGAGAGCATAGTTACATTATCACATTGGATTGATCTACATTAAGTTTATCAGAAATGTGAGTTTATATCCAAGCAACATTTCCTAAAGGGCAGAGGCTACATTAATACATTTCCATAGTGTGCAATTTATTTGTCTACTTTAAAACAAATGCATGCCGTACTTCAAATGCAGGTTTTCCCAGGATAACTAAAATCACCAAAATCTAAAATAATTAAAATATGTAATAAAATGCAGTGATTAAAATACAGGGTCAAAACCAAGTCAAGCAGAGGCCATATAGAAAGTTTAAGAACAGCAATGTGTTTAAAACTTAATGTATTACTTTATTAAAATGCATGGAAGAATAAGCATTCCTTTGCCTAATGTAAAAATAATAATAATAAAACCAGAGCTGTGCATATGGTACTTGGAGAGCATTCCAGATAGGGGCTACCATTGAAAAGGCCTGTTTCTGGATAGATGCTTACTACACCTCATCATGAAAGAGTATAGTGGATGAATAACTACATAATGATAAGCTTAAAAACAAGTTTAAGAAGTGGACTACCATAGCAATTGTATCTAAATAATACTGTAACTGGTGAGAGAGAGAGAGAGAGAGAGAGACAGAGAGACAGAGAGACAGAGAGATTGAGATTCTTCTCAAGGGTGCTGAATACCACTCAGTTAAGCAGATAAATCATTCACTAAGAATATCTCTCTCTTGTCTAACCTAAGCTGCTTCTTCCTCACCCTTAGTCAGCTCATTAACATGGCCAGGAACTGATTCAGCATTTCCACTGTCTTGCTGTATCTAAAGGAAAGAAGGACAGAGACAGAGCTACATATGGATGATATTTCACTTTGAATCTCCAAATGCCCTCTCTGAGTAGCTTCACATAAATGTTAAACAAAATGGGGAAAAGTAGATTCCTGAATATAATTGCAATATCTTTCCATGTGAACAACCCACCAAGGAAAAGATAAGAGGCCCTCTGTTATAACCTTCAAGAAATAATCTGATCAGAACCACCACAAAATTGTTCCGTCCATCCTCAGTACAGATAATCTTCTGATGAATGAAATGTTTAATGGAATCAGGGCTATCTTATGGGCCGCGGGCAAAGCAGTATACTGGGGCCACTACAACAACCACTCACAGGAATAAAAATGTAAATTGTCGATAAAATTAAACATATATTTATTTCATTGGCCCTTCCAATAAAATCGGTATTGAAACATTAAAAACATGCTATGCAGCAACAACTAATCAACATTTGAACAATACACGAGGCTTGAAAAACACAATAATAGTACGCCATACAGTTGCTGGATTTATATGATACAAGGTGCATTAAGGGGTTAACATATACAGATTAGTATGAGGTCCCTATGTTTGTGGGGCCCATGAACAGGTGCCCATCACGCCCATGCATTAAGACATCCCTGAATGGAATTGCAATTTTTCATGTTAACGAAAATTAACATAATGGTACTGACCATCCCTCTCCTGGGTGGGGTGGGGAAACTATAGCATGATCAAGGCAGTTTCAGAATCAAAACCAAGACTAAAATTGATTGGTAAAGATCTAAAAAATAAATTTTATCCAAGGTGTCTAGTTCTGATAAACCATCACTTCCTTGAGCACTTTCCCCAGGAAAAGATCCTGGCTACAAGCGTATAATTGTTCAAATCTTTTGTGTCCAATTATGTTCACTTAAAGAAAACTATCATCTTCTGTATCCCAGCTGAATAGATGGCCTAGTTTATTACATCCAGCAAGCCATGATGTGTAAGAATAGATCAAAATAACATTAGCAGCATTAAATTCCTACTGTGATCATGAATCTTTAAGAAATGTCCTTCAATTTGGTTTTAGGACTTTATTCCATTAAATAAAGAAGACAAAGAAAACACTCTTATTCAGTAAATCTTCACAATAATCAAAGTAATCCTGTCCTTTGAGGTCCCAAGTACATATTAGGGAGTTTAGAGAAGAAAAGAAGAGAAGCAGTTCTCAATACTTTTGCTTAATTTTAGATTAATATTATGTTATGGTTTATCTCAGATGAAATTAAACTAAAAAAAATAACTACCTATAAGAAAGGGATGGGAACAGAAAAGCTCCTTTATAACCTAAATTCTCTTTGGTAAAATTGTTAAGGAGGCACAACCAACTTTAATAGATTGAATTCATAAAGACAAGCAGAACATAATATCTGGAAAGCTTCATGACTATGAGAGACTAAGGTCTAACCCTAACCAATCAATCTCTCATGGAATTAATAATTATTTTTTCCCATGGACTTTCAAAGGACTATCTTTCTCAAGAGTAGAATAGCCTTCTACAAGCAGTGCTGTGGAGTCGGAGTCGAGGAGTCGGAGGAAATTTTGGGTCCCTGGAGTCGGAGTCAGAAGTACAAAAAACTGAGGAGTCGGAGTCGGAACATTTATCTACCGACTCCACAGCCCTGTCTACAAGTCTACAATTTCTTTGAAACTAAAAGTACAAAAGATGATGGCTTTCAAATTATCCTATGACTTTACTGGAAATTTGTGTATATATAATTCAGGGGTTGTTAATTTGTGTGGTTGAGCTGATTATGATTTTAATTTTATAAAAAAAATTAAAAACCCAAACATTAAGTGCAGATAGATAGAAACCAAAACAGAGTGGATTTATAGATGAATTGGAATGGATCAGACTCAAAATTCCTGACAGTTAGAAGAATTAATGCTATTCTCCAAGCACCTGAAGGCATGACAAGAAGCAAGAAAAGAACCAACCTAGAACTAAGGAGAAATTTTCTGACAGAACAATTAATCAGTGGAACGACTTGCCTCCAGAAGTTGTAAATACTCCAACACTGGAAGTTTTCAAGAAGAGATTAGATAACTATTTATCTGAAGTGGTGTAGGGTTTCCTGCCTAAGCAGAGGGTTGGACTAGAATGCCTCCAAGGTCCCTTCCAACTTTGTTATTCGATTCGATTCTAAAATAAATTGATCCTATCTTCTCTATTGATAATTTTTCCTTAGAATGCTCAAACTAAGTTATATTCCCATCAGTTATCTCCTAGCCAGTGGACTCTAATATATTGTTTTGATCTTTAAAATTGGATTAATTGCGTCTTTATCAATCCCTGGATACCACCAAGATCAATAGAATATTTACATCATTCCACTGAAGAAAATTCTGAAATCCAGTTCTAAGATATTAATAATATAACAACATACATAATTATTATTTATAAGGAACGAAACTGGACGTTAATTGATCACTAGCCACATATACCCCAACTGCTTATTATGTTTCTGAAGTTCTTAGCCACAGCAGATCTCAATTCCCATCCTGGCAAAGATCCTGGAGGAGTCATGTAGTCTCTCAAAAGAAGGGCCTCAGACCCCAGATTCACTTGTACAACCAGCCAGTTAGTGTAAACACCAGCACATCAAATACAAAAAATCTCAGTAACTTTGGGAAGAAAACTGTAACAAAACAAGCTCAATAGCTAGTAGGCTTTGCTGTCAGAACACATAAGTTAGGGTATGACAGTGATGGTGTTGTAACCTTCATTATAAAGGTCTCTGTTACACAGCAACTTATTGCCAGAAAAATGTGTACTACGTGCAACCTTGTATACTTGACTATTTGTGTGCTTCGAATCTTAATGCCTGACAGATATCTTATATATTGGGTCCTTTTTACCTGAACCCTGATTCTCTGCTCTCTTGCTCTCACCCAATGGAACTTAATCTAATATTTCTGAAACATCACATACTGCTTTGATATTGATTTAGTGGCTACTCTTTCATGAATATCTCCTTGAATTACAGATGGATTGATTCAATATCTGGTTGTAGCCCATGAGAGGACAGCTACCCATTTTTTTTAATAACCTATAAAATAAAATGCAGCAAAATGCCAAGAGATTTAAAAATTATATAGAAAAGAAGGTTCCAGCTCCAGCAAGTTTGTAGATTTGATCAGGCAGCAAATGACATTATATAATGCAGACCAAGGGACCATTATAACAGATCATAAAAGTAAACCATTGGGATCCTAATAAGCTAACCATCTTGGACTATGCCCAACCAATCTGTCTTATTTCCATAGAACTAATGTCCACAGGATGACAAATGATGAAAGGTACATGACAGTGTTATATAAATGCTGTGAGTTACATACTGTATCAGATATTGTGACCAAATATGTAATAGTGCCATTTGTGTAGTAACATCACTTTTATGTTACAGTTTGCTGTGGCTGCCTGATGAGTACGAGAACATCCACGTAGAAACCACAGAACAAAAAAGGACTGGGTCAGAATGTGATTTTGTTTTTTTTGTTTTTAAAGGAATTTTTGCTCACTAAAATGAGGCAGGCTGCAGTCACCAATCAAGCCAGAAACAAATTAAAAGTATCAATTAATTTCTTTTCAAATATTAGTATGTTTTCTCACTTAAAAATTCTGTGTAAATAATACTTCAACCAGCTACTTATACAATCCTGATATTACCTTTAGATGTCCTTCATTTATTATTCCACAATCAACCTGTTGTTGGTGCATCATTACTTGTTTTCTGTCTGCTTACCAGATTTCTTTCTAGTACTCAAAAATCAGGTCCTCCAGATTATTACTACTACTACTACTACTGGTACTACATGGAATTCTTTCTCTTCTTCTGCTACCCAAATCATCTCTTTTAGGAAAGACAGGGTTAAATCCTTCAAAAACTAAATAAGCAAGAATTTGGTTGTCCTTAATCTATCTTTCTTGATAGACCTAGTTCAGAAGGAGAAATTGGACTCTTTTCCACTTCTTTCCACTTTGGGAAACGCATTATCTGGTCATTCCTGACTAAAATATGACTGAGGCTTCACACAATCTCTAGCAATAATTTTCAGGCCTTGTTTTTATCCAATTGTGTACTTGGCTTCTTCTCCCCTCCTGTTTTAATGTTTAGCCATTCTATCCAGTTCATTGAGGAGAGATGGGAAACCATTACTTTGGCTCTGCAGAGTCCCACACACATTCCGCTTCCAAAGAAGAGGGAAACCATGAGTTTTTTACTCCTCTTCCAAAATATTTTCTGTCCTACAAAGCCATTTCAGCAATAAAGAATAGATAGCAGAATGTGCAGCCGTGCTCCCTTTCCTTTGCCCCAATCTCTTTCCTTTTGTATTCCATTTTTACTATCTTATTATAGATCATTATTAGCTGCTCTGGGAGCTTTTTATTTTCTGAAGATACTTCAAAGAAACATGTGTAATGCCTAAAATTAATGGTTTCTTAAATAAAAGATGCAGAGCTTTGTGTATGCCCCTAGCTTATGCATCCTTGTTTATATGACAGGCAACATAATTCAGATTCTCTGCAGGAGGCCAGAGAAGAGATGAAATGTTGGATGAGAGAAAAGACTATTGCAGACTAGTCTCACCAAGCAACCTCCTTTTCTGGATGGGAAATAAGAGCTTACTGTCCCAACGATCCTGGGTTTTGAAGATCTGATGGTTTCTTTTCCTAAGTGAATCAAGCTGCAAAAGGATGCCGAGCTTGAGAACAGCTAAGATATTTTTAAAAGTTTTCAACTTTAGTAGGAAGGCCAAGAATATTCTTATATTGAGATCTATAAGATGCCTATAATTTACCTATGTGAGCTGCTTCGTGGCAGGAAGGTAGCATGATTTGCCTATTATTGGAACTTCCCATCAGTTCTCAGCTTTGAGCTGTAGTTCCATTCCTTGGAAGAGGTTTCTGCTTATACACAAAAGCCTCCTCCACCAATTGGGACAATTCAAAGTAGACTTCAAAGTGAAACAGAGCAACCCAACCTCCTTTTGGTTGGAAGTTGGGGGAGGAGGGCGTGTATTCCTTCATGAAGCAGCTTTGTAAGGGATGGGATTACATAACTTTTATTTATTTATTGAAGCACAGCATCTTTTAAAGTTTTGCACAGGTTGAGGTACAATGTTCATTCAATTGTACCATGGGCCTTTTCTTGGACTGAAATTGATTTTACAGTACAGACAGCCTGGAGTTGTGAATAGATCAGATTTAATTCTGATTAAATGTTTGCCACATTTAACACATATAAACGTATTAAATTTTGATTAAAAGCATAGAACAGAAATTTGCAACCTCTGGAGCACAGCAGCACACCTCACAATTTTGAACTGTATAGAAATGACCCTGAATGTCCAAATCATTCAGCAGGTTTTACAGTATAAAATACAGCCTACTTTCTAATAACTGTTATTATGCAGCCAAGCTACATATTACTATTTCAGAGTTTACTTTCCCAAGAATGGTTTCACTATTATATAACGTGGAAAAGAAGATAACCATCTCTTCATTTACATATAATGGGACTGTTTCGAAGTGAGAAAAACATAGTCTTACATTGAAAGCAGCATTCCATTGAATGCTTAGGTGTGACAAAGTCCTCATAGTATTTGCCAATCAATCTACACCCAGCTCTTGTTGTTTCAAGAGCTGAAACAACATACATCGCTTTAATCTTTTTCACTTAAAATGAATTTGCTCCCAAGGAATCTGTATCAGGTCAGAAGCCGTGCATCTCTCTATTGGTCTGTCCTCAGCTCAGTAGGATTCAATCACAGGGACTTTTGCATTCAGAAGGAATTACCACATCAATAAAGGATTTATTTAAAGGCAGAATGAGAAGATAACATACAGTAGTACATAAGACATCAATGGGGAGAAAAACTCCACAAATATTAAAAAATATAAGACACTAACAAATACAATTTTTTAAAATAAGAACAAAGAAAGACCTTATGCCTCTTCTTCCAGTCACAACAGCAGGCAGACCCCTTCGAAGTCAGCAAATATACAGCATCATCTTGGATCTTTCTGAATAACTTATACAGACTCCAAAGTGGAATTAATCACACCTGTTTTCAATGACCTCATCTCATTTGATTTGGCCAAAGCCAAACAGAATAATGCTTCAACTATGCTAGTCAAAGAGGAGGTCATCTAAAGATTAAGGAGCATTGAAGATGAGAAACACCAATCTACATAGGTGTTCTGTAATAAGGACAGGATAAAATAGAATATAACCTTTTAGTAACTAAAATAAATCCTTGGTTAATTCTGTGTGACATTACATGGGAATATAAAGTTTTATGTGCCATGTATCTAAGTTAAAAGAATACATTTCAACTATCCGATGCCTCCTGGCCAATCTTCTGGTGAAACCACCATTACTACAGCCATGCAGTCAAAATTAAAATGTTTATTCTCTTAAAATGCTAGAAGGCTTTTTCACAGGCATAAATCTGTGACCCATCCTACTTCCCAAAATAAGCAGGATGCATCCAGTTATTTCTCAGAAAATAAGCTTTTAAAATATCTCCATTTCCCAAAGGATAAAAGTCATCGTAAACCACACTGAATTTTGCTAATTTCATGAAATGCTTCATTGCATAGAGTTTGTTGAAAATTCAATAAAAATATATAGATATAAATAAATAGATAAAAAAAGTAAGAAATAGTTTACTCACATTTTGCTGGTAGGTCATAACCACAAGTGATTTTGGCTTGTCCAGTTTCACACCCGCTCAAACTGCGACATTCAGCAACTAGACAAGGGCCAGCAGCTCTATGTATACATCCATCCACTAAACAAAGAGAAAACATTTTTTCAATGAAACAAACTTTTTCACTGCTTTCACAAGAATGAGACAGAGCAAAATCAGCTTCCAACAACTGTAATAATAATTAGGCGTGCTTCTAAATCCAAGCCTGTTTGGGGAAAGACAGGAGAAATTTTAATTTGAGAGTTGTCTCTCAGTTTACTTATTCCAAAGAGAGAAGAGAGAAAAGATGTTGCCTTTTGTTTGAAGTTCTGACAAAATTGTAGCCAAAAAGCCTACCAGGGTCTATCTATTATGGATTAATGCAATAGGAACCACTCTCTGATGTAAAGATATTCTGCTGGGCCAGGAGAAGAATGATTGACCAAACTAAGACTTTTTCTCCTATTCAAGAAAGGGAAAAGAGAAAACCTTTCCAATTTCATTTTAAACAATGGTACATCCTTAATAACAGTGACAGTTGATAAGAGAGTCCCAAATATGGTCCAAAATGCATACAATGTGTCCAAAGAAGACTTTATTTGCAAGGTATGGATATACACATGCCCAGAAAGATACTGATAATATATACAAAATAAATAAATAAAACCCACTGACATTACATTTCTGTCATGTTAATGTGACTGGTTATTAACAAATCTAGTTACCAGGTGAAAAGAAAATTGTGTTTGTTATTATTAAAACCCACTCTGAAGATTAAAGTTTGATTCAATATTACTTTGTGGATTTATCTAATTCCTTTGGGTTAGTGGGTAGAATATTAAATGTTTGAATTAAATAAATAAAAATATTCCTCCAAATTACCTGATACTTGCCGCATCATAAAATCTTTTATATAAAACAATGTGACTGCCACATTATCTCTTTATTCCTGCAATATTCTAAACATTTAATAATTTAAATTATAACATATTCAACTGTAGTATCAACCAAAAATTATTGGAAAATTCCTAGTGCTCACTGTCACTGAAAGAAACAGCAGAAGGGAGGAGAGATTTAACCTATTAATAAGAAATAGGAGAAATGTTTTTTTCTAATTAGAGATGCAATATCAATTAAAATAAATATCTAAAACCAATAAAAATAACTGTAAATAGTGCTAGTCACTACACTAATGGCAATGTTACAATTTATTACAAAAATACTGTAGTTACCATATGTTCCTTTCATATGTTGAAATTACAGAAAGGGACAAAAAGTAGTAGAATATGGTGTGATTCAAATTTAATATCTAATACTACAAATATTTACATAAACAAAGGAAATCACAATCCATCTTGTGGACTCTCACATTGAGTTTGTAATTCTGAGCTGCTACATCCATCCAATAAATAAATCTGTGTCAGACTGGATCCATGTAACAGAGTTGGGGCTAATTGGTTTACTCCAGGGGTGAAATCCAGCAGGTACTGACAGGTTCTAGAGAACCGGTAGCAGAAATTTTGAGTAGTTCAGAGAACCGGCAAATACCACCTCTGGCTGGCCCCAGAGTGGGGTGGGAATGGAGATTTTG
>JANHFT010004432.1:12034-22606 GCA_032467955.1 Pseudoxenodon macrops | reverse complement strand
CATATTATATAAGCTGTCTTTTACTAACCTCTACGAATACTCTGTTCTGGACTGAAAATTGCTTGGTGAAGGTTACAGGCATGGGCTATTGGGGGTTCGCAGGGTTTCGGGAGAACCTCTAGCTAAGTTTCTGTGCAAATCCCACTCCTGACTGGCCCCACCCACCCTGCTCCTCCCCTCCGAGGAATCCCCACATGGACTAAATGCAGGTAACTGCAGGGCACACGTGGAGGCTCGGGGAGGGTGAAAAACAGGCCTACCAGAAGTTCAGGAAGACCGGAATCAGGCCCGTTTCTGTTTCTGCCCTCCAGAGGGCCTCCGGAGTCTGGGGAGTTTGCTTTCGTCCTCCCGAAGGCTCAAGGAAAGCCTCCAGAGCCTCACTGCAGTGCAGGAGGCCGAGTAGGCCACGCCCACCATGGCCACGCTCAACCAGCAATCGGACAGAGAACCCCTTGCTAAAATTGAAGCCCACCCCTGGAAGATTAGCTATGAGCCAAGCTATTCTTTATTCCAAACACTGATTCAGCATACCCACAGTAGTTGTCTCTGATTGTTAAATGATAGAACCCTTCAAGTCAGTACTGTGGAATTATCATTTATGTACATCTGGTAAAAAAAACAAGTTGTATTATTAAATCCATAGTTTAGAAACTGCAGTATTAAATTGACACAGATGACACTTACTGGGTCAAGTGCTAGAAATAACCTTTCTTGCTATAGACAAAATTTGAAGTCTTGTGAAAAAGGTGTTTGCCCCCAAAATTATAACATGAATCATCAAATATTTCACATTCAATGGGGAGCTTTTATCATGTGCTATGGATATGAATGTTTAAACAAAGGGAACAATTCTTCTATTGTAGACTCTCACTTTATTACTGAAGACAGTTTAGTAAATATTGGGCTAGATTTTTTGGAAGGACCTGAGAAATAGTTGATGGGATAAAAAAGGGCATTACTGGATAGCTAAAAACAGCATTTTAAATGTAAAATCAGATTTTAATGTTGACCATGCACATGTAAACTGGGCCCATCAATCTACACAAACAAAATCCTCATCTTCTGTAAGAAAATAGTGTGTATGTAATTCAGTCAAGCATATTATAAATGATTTCACCATACATATGCAAAACATAGTTTTGACACTTCATACTTTTTCTAAATTTATACTATCTCAAAAGAAAAAAGAGAATATTTTTAAAAACTCAATAAATTTTCTATCTGCACAAATTCTACACCACCAGAAGGCTGCCTCTAATTCCAACATCACTCAAAAGTTGCAAAATTGAGGAGTTATCACGTTTTTATTAGCATGGATATGTGTCCAAGGTAAATCAAGTCTCTTCTAAAATTGAAAGACAATACAGAGTGCAAGATGACAACACACATGATAAAGACAAATGTATATCTCAATTTGCAACACTGTGCTAACAAAAGGTTAAAAACCTGGGGGAAAGTCACATTATTAGTGAAATATAATAAATATATTTATCAAGAAATCTCCACAATGAGGTGGATAACATGACTAATTCTTATTTATATGCTTCATAATTGCCTCTCATCAGAATTCCCAAATATTCATGTATGATTTCCTGCTGTGATTTCTAAGGTGAGAAGCATATGAAAATTATAGCATGAGCCAAAATGTAGTGGTGTGCATAATGCTGGACACTTCTAGGTTTGCCCACATTGCACTTCTGGTAGGTAATCTGCAGTGGCTCCCAGTTTTCTTCCAGGTGAAATTTAAGGTGCTGGCTATCATCTTGAAAGTCCTATATAGCATGGGACCAGGTTATATACTGGATCACCTGTCACAGAGATGATCTACCTGCCCTATCAGATAGGATAAGCACACCTCAGGTTCCTTCCCTGAAATGTCCAGTGAGACCTCAGAGACATGTTTTTTCCATGGCTTCCCCCTGCCCTGTGGAACACCCTCCAGCAAAAGCAGGGCCCACTTTCGGAACTTTCCAGAAAGCCATTCTGATTTTTCATCTAGGTGCTGGAGTCAAGTAGGGTGGAGGCACTGGTTATGTTTGGCCATGTTTTACAGTTTTATGTTTTTTTAATAGTTTAGCATTTTTATTGTTGCATGAGCTGCTGTTAGCTATATTTTAAGATGGCAGCCACTCATTTATTTTAAATAAATAAACTACCTAACAGCTTAAAATGTATTAATGAGAAGCATTATTGAAACTAATTAAACATTTCATCGCCATGATTAAAAGTGCTGTTAATTGTAGGGGAACATATGGTAACTAAACTTGAATGTTAGCCTTGAATTCTAGGACCAACTTACTTAGAAATATAGTGGTTATATAATTTCAAAACAAAATATTATTTATCCCCTGTCACAGATGATAGGACATTCTGTTGAAGGCTTACAGAATTTATTCTTTTATCATTTACACAGCCCGCTGATTATGTCACACAGCAAAAGTTTATATATAATATAAATATAGGGATGTGATTTCTTCTTTCACTGATGATGCTCATCTTGCAGATATTGGTGAGAGCAGATGGGCTTCTCCTTACAGGATTTACTCTTTCAGGAACAGTTTCAAAAATTAGATTCAGTTCAGGCTGCTGGTAGATGCCCATTAAATCATCGTGATCTATTAGCATTGCTTTTAATCAACTCTACACACGGTATGCAATCCTCTCTTGTTAATTAAAACATCCCAGTTCCTAAAAAAGAAAGCTTCCTACTGTTGTGTTTACCTACATAAAAAAACCAAAGAGTAGAATAAATAACCAAATAACACATTTACATTGAAATATTGTTTTCCATTTATGCCAAAATTGTAAGATAATTCTTGAACTACATTATAGAAATTATAATTAGCATCAGTACATGTAGATGTACATGAGTACAGACATGTATTACAAATGCAGTTTGTATGGGACGTATACCATATTTTACTGCCATTGTTCAATGTTCATTTCAATGACTTCTAAAATAACTTCTGTAACATACCACTGAATGGATGGAAGGGATTGGAGAGGATCAAGCTGAAAGTTGCTGATTTAGCTATGGGAAGTCCCCAGTCTAGCTCCGTTATTAAACCTGTCAGAAACTGAAAATCTAATTTTATTATGCTTTAAAAACACAAGTACATTTTTTTTTGTAGCTTTGTTAGTTTTCAGGCAGCCTACCCTATATTTGCGGCATTTAATTTACAAGATTCTGTCATGCTACTAAAAATTTTATTGCCAGGAATGGGAACTAAGATTTCCCTCCTAAAATTACATAATATCTACGTAAATTATGGGAGATATGGAATCAATGGTTTTAAAAACAAAATATGGAAGAGGGAAGGAAGGAATGATGAATTATATTCTCCAAAGAATAGGTTGATCTATTCTTTGGAGAATAGGTCAACCTATTCTCCAAAGCACTTGAAGGCATGACAAGAAGCAAGGAAAGAACCAACCTAGAACTAAGGAGAAATTTTCTGACAGAACAATTAATCAGTGGAACGTCTTGCTTCCAGAAGTTGTAAATGCTCCAACACTGGAGGATTTTAAGAAGATATTGCACAACCATTTGTCTGAAATGGTATAGGTTTCCAGGTTTAGTAGTGGGTTGGACTAGAAGACTCCGAGGTCCCTTCCAACTCTGTTAGTCTGTTATTCTGAACTTCTAAGGGAATTTACATTTTGTTCATTATTTCAATATCTATAATGAAGATGCACATATATTGAATACTGAATGTTCTTTGTTATAGTAACACAAACATGCATACAAAGAGAGATTAAGATGTATGGTTATGATGTCATTAGGCATTCAGTCCAAGTTTTATAACCTTTAATGCTGATTGGGAGGCTGATTGGGTCAATATATGTATTTGCATCCTTGTTAGGCAACTGTTTTGATTAGTGAGAGATTCCCTGATTTATAATTGAGCTTGGAAGGACTATAACCAAGTATACTTTATAGTATGTCAGAAAAACCTGAAACTCAGTCTGAAGCCCTGGTGGCACATTGGTTAAAGTGCAGCATTGCAGGCAAACTCACGTCCTGAAGTTCAATCCTGAGGAGCCCAAGATTGACTCAGCCTTCCATCATTCTGAGTATCAGTCAGTAAAATGAGGAGCCAGATTGCTGGGAGCAATATGAAAAAAAATGTTTAGATTGTAAACTGCCTAGAGTGTTGCAAAGCACTATGGATCAGTATATAAGCTTAAAATGCTATTGCAATTGCTGTAGCAAAAAATAGAAAAAAGAAGGCATCTGTAAAGCAGGCTCACTAGGCAGAAAGTAAAATTCTCCTATACTTACCAATCCATCATGTTACCACTTTGCCACCTACTGCTTCCAGAATCCGAGCCTAACTGGGTTTAATATGGCTCAAGACACCCTGGTACTGCAATTATATTGTTGCCTCTCAATTTGCCAAACATCAAATCTATAGACATACCAGGTAAGGGCTAAACAGGTGGTTGTGTCCAATAGTGCCTAGTCTTCAAAGGAGATCTGGCAGCAGACAGAATGTCACCCTCACCCTTGATTCTGTGTAATCAAAGGTGGCAGCAAGGAGAAAGGAAATGGGAAATTCAGTCAAGCAATATTAGAATTTACCCAGACTCAGGATATGTGTTGATACTTAAAGTATCTATGGTCAGTGCAGAGGCCAACACTAATATACACCAGGGTTCACCACATATGAAAGTATCAATTTGAACACATAATTCTTTTTTGTATCCAAGGCTTTAATCTTTTCAGAGAGTCTATCTCTTAAAAAAGAATATGGACTGACAGCAGTTTCAACAACCTGTTTTACACTTATTATACATTAGGATTCTTTCTTCTACCTCCATCTTATGGCTTATAAGATTACCATGGATTCTAAGAGAATAGTTTCAAGAACTGCTACTGAAATTGATGGCCTGGACCTCCTGGACCTCTTACTCTGAAAGGCCTCTATGGCCAGGTCAGTCATAAACTCTGTTCAAAATAGCTGTTTACTCTTTCTGGAAATGCAGGATGATGATTCTTTTTTTTTCCCCAGTGGGGGAAAAATATCACTGATTATAATCAGTTTGTGCAATCTTCTTGTTTAAGCCTAGCATACAATCTACTGCTTATTCTTCTTTGCACAATCTGCACTTTGAATCATTTGATGAATTTTTAATTCTGATCTTGACTGCAATAGTTTGAATAATTTGCTCTTGAGCAGCCAAAATCGAGCCTTTAGTTTCTTTTTTCATGCTCCAGTTTTACATTTTATTTTTATCCATTTTTCTCCTATCTTTTGTAGAAATTGTCCACGTAATGCTTTTCTTTGTTGGCATTCTGTTCCTGTTTTTAATTACATTGCTCATGTTTTGCTTCATGTATGGTCAGTAAATTCCAAATTCAAGTTACATCAATGCTTGTTTGTGACTGTTTTTTTACATAATCTCTGTAGAAGATGGGTGGTTATGAGGTGTGATAAACAAACAAGCAAACAAACAATAATCAGCCAATGCATGTTTTTCTTCTTCAACCATTTGTTTAACTTGAAGTAAACCTCTGCTCCATTTCTGCAGGGTATGAATAATCTATCAACATCACTACAGGGTTGCAATGCATAGTGAATAGTCATCTTTTTTCATGTTTTTTATCCAAACTGTCCAATTTAGCTTATGCCCAGTTTATCACGCAAGCTGTGTATCGTACTACATGTATAGCTCAGATATTGATAGCTTTTTAATGGTGTTCCCACCATTCAATTTTGACTTTAGCATTTTTTTCACTCTTTGGATTTATTCTTTATTAATCACATTTTTAATCTGTCTATGGTTGATTATCCAACTGTAAAATACCCAGATACTTGTAAGCTTCATCCTGTTGGCTCCTATTGTTTTGACCATTCAGCATTTCACTTCCATTACTATTTGTGACTCCATTATTTTCACTCTATATATTTGTGATTGATAAACACATTTGCTTCCAATAGTTCTGCAGCTGCTGGCTTGATTGCTCAGCCAACAGTCTTAAGTACAGTAGCCCATTTTTCACCAGATGTCCAAGAACTCCAACACCTAGTGCAGTCCTTGTTGACCCCAGCAACAAACAAGCCAGTATTAATTTCTATAATTTATACCTCACATATTTTTATAGGAGCGACAGTCTTTGATTTCTCTGATGAGACCTGTCCAGTATGGTTAAACCTCGGACATATCTTTTACCTTCCTCAGATCGTACAAGCTCCATAACTACATCAAGGAAACTGCCACAATGTGGGCCAAAGTAGTCATTGTGTTTGATGTTGTTGTTGTTGTGATGATGATGATGCTTCAGAACATATCTACATTTATATAGATACAAACATATATACACCTGCATATACATAGAGACATTCTTCTCTTTCTACAAGGAGCCTGCAAAGTTAAAATAACTTGGTTTACCATTCCTCATATGATACACTGGATATTTTGCTTCCTTAATTATGCTGTCATCTTCTATGAGGCCAATGCCATTATGCTCAGCATCTTTTGTTAACAAGATTGCCTTTGGTACTGTTAATGTAATGCAATGCTTTGGATTAATTTGCAATTTTCAGGATTTTTTTCCTAGTAATAAATGTATCAGTGTTCTATATTATTAAATTGTCCAATGTCTTCTATACTATTTTAACAATTAAATTTTGAAGAGCTGCTAGGAGTTTTAATACATGGCTACTGTGTAAGTAATTCATGACCAGGCATAATATTCTTCTATTCTGTACTTTGAAAAGATATTGCCTGTGGCTTTTTTGTAGGCGGTCTTTGACAAATTTAAATGCTGTACTCATTGTTTTAATATACCTCAAGCAGAATCCCCTTAGCACATTATTGTATTCTTGCATCTTCTCTAAAGCAATTACTTTCAGAATGATAAAATGAATAGTTTGCTTCCTAGTTAGTGCACTGAATGCTATTGGTCATGTCACTCCTTTAATTCTTTCTCCTTACATAAATGCATGTATAAATGTATTACACAGAAAAAGCACAGTGTTATGTGCATAGAAATGCCAGGGTCTCAGCCAACTAGATACTCATCCCTTTACAAGCCTATTTACAAGATAGTGTAAATATAGGTACTAACTTCTTTTGTTTACCTTATTCCCTGAGTATGTTCATCATTTTTTCATATTCATGAAGTAAAGTTGGGCTCTTATACCAGATGGGTAGGAAGGAGAGGAAAAATAAAAGTAGAAAAAATAGAATAAACTGTGAATGTGTAATTTCCTCTCGCCTTGAATTTTAAATAGCTGGATCTTCCAGTGAGAACTAGAATGGTCTATTAGTCCTGTCTGAAGATGGCAGTATTTATAATGACATTTTACTCTATATTTATTAAGGAATATAAATCACTTAATTCAATTTCAATTATAAATTTGGACTGGTTTAAAATAAATTTGACACCAGTTACGTTTTCTCTACAAAATGTTGCAGAGAACTATCCTCATTGAGGAAGATAGAATATCGGATGAGACCAGCACTAGTTGGATGTCACAGATAAAAATAAAAGCATAGAAGATGTTCTGCTTTGGAGAAACAAGCTGCTGTCAGCTCCGGCGAGCCGTGAGCCCGGAGCTGCCATTCAGGCTGGGGGATGAGGGTTCCACTCACTATTTTACCTTATGCAACCCACCTTCACCTGATGCAAACACTGAGACGGCAGAGGCGGCAATCCAGAGCATGGGCGTTCTGCTGAGGCTTCATCTCATCTTCTGATGTCATCACTATGCACGGCTGGCTCTTTGAACTCTTTTCTGGGTTTGGTGGGTTGCACATCACATGGGTGTCTAGCGCGGGGGGTTTAAATACCAGAAAGTGCACCGGGAAAACAACTTTGACTATAATCTTCACTACTAAACAAGTGTTTGTCAGTTTGTGCCGGAGAACAATTAAAGACCTGTGTTTGACTCAACTGGTTTCACAGAACCTTTATTCTACCGGAACCTGATAGCTGCGATATAGCTTCATTCGTTTTCATTGAAGGACTATTTCTTGATTTACAGCATTTACCAAACAAAAACATATTTTTATCCAATGTGTTAAGAGTCTTTCCCTGTTTATTTGCTAGATTTATAATTTTCCTTTTCATCCTACAAACACAATTTTGCCAGGTATGTGGGTCTCCATTTCTCACCCCATATTAACCAATACATGCGTTAAGATTAACTGGAGATTAAACTTGCTTATGGTTCAAATCATAGTACAGACTTTGCTATAGTTTATAGCTGAAATTTCAATTTTTAGGAAATTGTCAGAAAACATAAAAACCTTCTGCTAGGTTTGTAATTGTTAATTTATTTTATGCATTTACTTTTTATCATGATTTTAATGTACTAATGCTTATTTTAGCTTAATTTGAATATTCTTACTCTTGAATGCCATCTTGAATGTTGCATGGATAGAAAGTCGGGATATCATCAACAAAAATAAAAGATAGTCATTAGGTAATTGGAACTATTTCCTATTTGTTGCCAAATGATTTTCAACAGATTTGAACCCTTTAAAATGCTCTTCATGCAGTATAAGGGGAGATTTGCATGAATAGTTGAGCAGAATGGATTACTGAGGACCTTACTCTGTAGTTGGTTCACTATAGTTGGTTCATACCAACAGAAATTCAACATATAACACATAACCCAGTTTCACTTAAAGTTATAGCAAAAAGCACTGTAAAACAGCAATCAACCTACAAAGAAGATAACCAAGGAAGTATTTGTTCTCAGACAAAAGGCAAAACTGACTTGAATGAATTTAGAAAATCAACCAAAAAAAATGACTGGCTATTGCTTACTAACACATGTTATCTAAGGTAAAGATTTTAGCAGCTGACACAGTTTTCCACTTCTCCAATTTAGCACTTGGGTATAGCCTGATCATTGACTCTTTCAAAAAGGTTGATGCTTCTCCCTCTCTCAGATGTTAACTATCTCCTTGACCTCAAACTCTAATAAAAGCAACAAGCTAAGATGGGCAAGGTTGACATTCAAATCATTAGCTGAATTTGCCTGTTTCCTTGTTTCTCACCAACTGGAACTTATCAAATGCGTCTGATAATATGAGGATGTGAATATAATTTCTAATTAATACAATTGCACTCATACATTCATATCCAATGTGAGTAAAATCAAGTCAGTAGAAAGATGCTTAAAATATGTGAGTCTTGCTTTAAAATGAATTCTTTAACAGTTCTATCTGAACTCATAAACAAGTGCAGGTGTTTACCAGCAACTAACTTTATGTAATTGAGCATTCAAATAATGTCTCATCATCTAACTATCAATAGCATCTTGGTGTTTATTTCATTAAAAGAAAAACCCGAAGAGAATGCTAACAGACCAACCAATTTAATTAGAACAGCAACCATCATGAAAACAGGTGTTAAAAAGCAGTTGATGACAAGAGACATAAAAGCTTCAATGTTATGCTAGAAAACCCCTGGCCTGTTTCACACATAATGTTAAGATATGATTCAATATTCACAAACCACTGAAAGCCCAAACAAAGCCTAAGTCTTTAGTGTTTGGTTCCCATATTCTATTATTTTCTAGTCACCAGCTAAACAGACCAACCTCACAATGTGAGCTTTAGATTTGGAATTTTAAATTGATGTCTAAATATAGAATTCTGAGTTTTAACAATACAAGCCAAAAATCAGGGACAACAAATATGAATGTTGGTTTATATCCTGGCAATTAGAGAACAAAGAAATAGAAGAGTAAACACTAAAAACGAATATTTTACTAAATTACAGTTTCATTTACACACGTTTTATGTGACTCAGATTTCTGTTGTATAAGATTGACAAAGGCAAATCACAAATGAAGCTACATATTAGTGTGTGTAACCTGGTGTATTTTATTATGTCTTCATTAGCTGATTCATTTTTCAATATAATCAATCTCAAGATATCTGAAAAAGACAAAATTACGTCATTTTCCCCATACAATAAATGTAAGTAAATATATTTATGTTGACTGTACAAAAAATGAAAATACAATTTACACATTAAGAGGTTGTTGATAGAAGTGGTTCACATTGTTCCCCTGGCATTCATTCCGTGAGAATTATACAAACTTGGAGGAAGGTGTGGCTAGCGTCTGACGAACGAGGTGCTTTTCGGGTGCTCCATAAAAGCCATCAATCCCAGCCGTCTCAGTGGTCCTCATTGACCCAAAACTGTCCAGGAGGGACAGTGGAGTACAGGGGCACAGGTCGGCACAAACAGGGAAATGGCAATTTTCCTGTAGGGGGGGGGGGGCAGCTGAAGCCTCTAAACCCAGCGGCTGGGAAGACGGGCTTTGAACTGACACCAGCTGGGAGCAGCCACTACGAACTGAGCTGGACGGAAGATATACTTGTCTGGAGGAAACAATACCTCGATCTGAGAGACTGTGCAGGAGTGTGGATTGAGCAAAGTGTGGAAATGGGTGAGTGATCGGCTATTTTAAAGAGAGAGAGAGGAAAAGAAAAGTTTTAAAAATGAAAGTGCCTGGAGCAGAAATTGGCAGCTAACCAGCACTTGGACTTAATATGGGAAAAGAAAATGAAGATTAAACAAGAAATCCCAAAGATTGTTGCTTTTAC
>JANHFT010004432.1:0-11802 GCA_032467955.1 Pseudoxenodon macrops | reverse complement strand
CTCCTTTGTTATTTCCTTACCCTTTATCCCTCTTCTCTAACCATCCATACCATTTCCCCCATATTTTATAATATTCTGTTTCCTCTTTTTCTTGTAGTTCTTTTGTAAGTTTATCCGAGTTCTGCACACTCCAAAACTTTTCTAATCAAATTTTCTTCTGTTGGTATGTTATTGTTTTTCCAATTTTGTGCGTATATTATCCTTGCCGCTGTTATAATGTATATGATTAAAAATTGCATTTTTTTTCTCATAAGTGTAGTTTCTACTACAAGAGAAACACCCATAGACAAAGATATCAACCTAAAGAATTTGACTGTGTGCTCAGCGAACTGGTTGTTACACCAGTTGAATTGTACCACTGCTAGCAGCCTAACTGAACTTGGCAACATCCAGAGAGATACAGAGTCCCTTTCATTAGACAGCCAAATTCGTATGTAGAAAATATTAGAGTGATTTGGGTGATTTATCAGGTAAAGAGATATAAAACAGATTCCAATATCTGTATAAAAGCAATAGCAATGTACAGTAAAATATGGGCAACAGATTCTATAATGCCTGTATCACATAGACATAACTGAGCAGCATAAGGAATTGTTTTGTATCTACCTTCTAAAATAACTGTAGGAAGAACATGAAATTTAGCCTGTGTTAAAACCCTTCTCAGCTTGTATACTATAATATTGTTCAAGTATCTTGCTGGGTTAAACATTGGCTCTTCAGGAAAACCTTCCTAATCAGCAGAGCCTGGTTTTTCCATACCCAGAATGTGTTGTGTTAAAATGTTCTTGGCTTGTTCATTTCCCAAAGAAAGGAGAACCTCTTGTGAAAAGCCATAAAAGTACAGTTTATCAAGAAAATATCACTGCCATCTAGCACTAAAATTGTCAACTAATGTCCTGGGGGAAGGGAAGTGGTCAATCCTGGGGGGAAAAGAAATTAACTTCAGCCAGTATATACAGAAAATTAGCCACATTTTTGTCTCAATCTTAACTGATCTCATTTCACAGCAGAGAGTAACATTAGAGACACAGCATGGTATTTGGAGGATATTTCTTGAGAATTTAGATTGCACAATTTCTAATTTGGAATAATTATTGTATGGACCATGCTGTACACCAGGGGTGTCAAACTCAAGGTATGGGGGCTGGATCTGGCCCGCGGGGTGCTTAGATCTGGTCCCTGGGACCACCCTGGAAACAGCAAAGGACCAGCCCATGGTGTCTCTGCCAGCAAAAATGGAACTTGGAAGGGCCACAGGCAGCCCTCCCAAGCTCCATTTTCACTCAGAGAGGTTGCAGGAGGCTGTCATAACCAAAAACGGAGCTTGAGAGCCTGTTTTCTCTGGTAGAATGCTCGGGCCTCCACAGGCATCCCAACATGAGTGATGTCAAGCTGGACACACACACCCTGGTCCCCCCCAGATCAGACACAACCCTGATGAGGCCCTCAATGAAATCAAGTTTGACACCCCTGTTGTACACCAGAGAAGAACTGGACCTTTACTTTGATTTTAAAGGGTTTTAGGCCATCTGGTTTTAAAAAAAATTCAATTGCTAAGACTTATCTTTAGGCACTCTGAGCTACAAAATCTAGATGTATGTTTCTCTGACCTGAAGCCTGGAAGACAATTCCAAGGTACCTGAAAACTTTAGTTTGTTTAATTCTGTGTTCACTTAATTGTCATGTATGGATTCCTGGTCATTTAATGAATACCAAGATTTTTCTGTTTTTATAATTTATTGTTAACTCATCATTTCTGCAATGAGTGGCAAATAATCTTAGTACACATTTTAAGATAAATGGAGTCTGGGACAGAAGAACTGCATCATCTGCATAAAATAGCACTGTGATTAGTCTAGGTGCTAACTTTTAGTGGGGGGAAAACCAGGAGTGTTTTGACAGACTACTAGGAAATGTATATAAAGATTGAATAATGATGGGACCAGAATGCAGCTCTGTCTGATTCCTCTCACTGAGATAATTGTTTTTGTGAGGTGGCCTTGTGAAGTAAATCAAGTTTTTACACAAGAGTTTTCATACAATTTAGTAACAGCCATTTATCTGTGATGGATTTACTGAGTCTGTACACAATCTGTCTCTAGATGTTGAGTTGAATGCAGATTTAAAATTGATAAAAGCTGAACGTAGTTCTGAGATAGGTTTATCTCTATACTTTTTTTTAAAATTAAATGTTGTAATACAAGTGCAAAAATACGTAGGGAGATGGAAGCCCAGAAGTCAACACTTCATTCCAACATTCCAACATTCCTTAGTCACATGGAAATGGTGAATGATCCTACAATTCCTAAATGAATGTGTACAAAGGTCTTCAGATTTTGGTGGAAAAGAATAAAGAAAATCCTGTGATTTCTGGTATGTTGGGAATAGGAATATATGCTGTGCCGATAGTTTGAGCCCTCTTGTATACCATAGGAGATCTCCATAAAGGCTTCTGTGTCCAATAAAATCAACAATGCATTTAAAGTATACTCATGATTTCTCATTTGTGCAAAACACTGAATCAATATTCAAAAACAGTATTGTATACAAAGTTACAGAAAAATGCAACACTATTCCAAGCCCACATCAACAGATTTTCTGATTGTTCTTCATTAACTGAGACAACACATAGATACCAAGGTGCAACATTCTTTAGTTTCTTTGGTACTATTTTGTGTTTACACCCATTAGCAACTATTTACACCCTATATCTTTTTCAAACAATGCTAGTTGTATAATGCACTTTTGACAAACAGCTAAGTGAACTGGCCCTTGCTCAGTAATCTTTCCTTTCCAGACGCAGAACTGTTGGTAGCAATGAAGGAACTTAATCAAGTTAATATAATTCTGCAGTTAGAGCGCAGAATGGCAAAGACTTATATTTAGCACTGAAGCATTTTAATGCACTTCTATGCTATAAAGAATATTAATTGTACTTGAGTACTCTGCTGGGTAAGATATATGCAAATATTTCATATACTGTACAGTACCTGAATTAATAAAATGGTAAATAGGTATGTCTTTAGTTTATGGATCATTAGAGAGTACATTATCTATTTATTCATCCAATGTTACACTCACTAATTTTTTTGCCCTTTCAGTGTATGCCAGCCAAGTGAAACAAAGGTTAGTAAAGGCTAAAGCTCTTTCACAATAAAATAGGACCGCTGCTTCACTGAAAATTGGACTTATCTTAATAATGTATTTAGCTTAGGCAATAGAATGAAAATAATTCTAGAAAATGGATTCCAGTAAGTAGCAAAAAAGAGTCAAACCCACCTCACAGTTGCCCTGAAACTGCAAAACTGTATGGAAGCACATTTTGCCTCCTATCATCAGGAGCTGCTGAGTTCTTCATGTATGTGTGTTTATTTCCCGAGATGATTCTACTAAGTCATTTCAGAAACTACATCTAAAGTTCCTTGCTTGCTTCCTCCCTTCAGTAACCCTTGTAAACTTAATGGCTTATTTTGTGACCTGTTAAATTTAAATATGGTAGAGTTCAGAGGTGGGTTCTGAATCTTCTTACTGCAGGTTCGCTTAGGGTTGTGCCTCGAGCGTGCGCGCAGCAGTCAAAAAGTAGCTGCTGCGCATGTGCAGAAGCAAAATCCAAGATGGCGGCACCCACATAGCCACAAACAGTACAGGCTCTGTGACATCACCAGGGAGTTACTACCTACTCTGTAGAACTGGATGGAACCAGTAGGAACCACCTCTGATAGAGTTTCATATCTGCCTCAGTAGTTTCTTTGACTTTACCTCCTAAGACCTGCATTCTTACTATAAAACTAGATGTGAGCACAACTACATAAAGAGGAAGAATACGATATTGTCACATCACTGGATCAGATGCTTAGACTCTAACCCCATGCATATTTACAAAAATTTAGTTGTATTGAATTGTACTTCTGAGGAGAGACATATATCATTCCACTCTTATATTTTGAATTAGATTTGAGCTGTGCCTTTAAATAAAGCATAGAAGTACATTTACCATGTGAAAATACTTCATGAAATAACACTGCCCAAAATTTCAGATAGCCAAACCATTTCTTTTCAAATAAATATGGAGTCCTTCACACAGTTTTAAAAATTTAGAATACATAACACATTCACTTCCCATGCCCTACTATTCCTGCATTATTGGTAAATTAGGACAAATGTCTTTTTCTTTTTTCTTTTTTTTCTTTTTGAAAGGCAAAATACAATATGATTAGTAATCAACTAATGTAATCAAAGTCAAAACAGAAGAATGTTTCAAGTAGTCCCAGGTTCACATATTCAACACAAAAGGTTACATAACCAATCAAGCAATGTTTATTTATTTGTTTTTCATTATCAATTAAAATAGATTTATACACTCAGGTTTTAAGGAATAGGATTTAATATGTTATACAAAGAAGGAGATTTCTCCTACATATACGGTACTTGAGGAATTTAGAGATTATATACATTTGCACATTATCATGTCAATGTCAAATCCATGTCTAAAAAATGTATTGGCATTTTAAGATGACAAAATGTCTTTATAAAGCTTTGTAATAAACAAAACGCTTACAGCATCATACCTTATTCATACCAAATATATTCAAAATCTCTCAAGTTGGTATATGCATGGGCTACTCCATTCTGGAGTAATTATAGTTTCCAAATACTCTGCAAGGGTGGCTGCACATAAAATGTCTGTACATGAGTTCTTTTCCTTCAGATAATGAACACAAATATGGTGTAACAATAGCTTATGTGGAAATAGAATACTGAAGTCTTAATATCAAGTTAGCATTTTGGTGTATGGAGTTAAGATTGGCATGACCTAGTGCAGTGATGGAGAATCTTTTCAGCACCGGGTGCTGAAATGTTTGTGTGGAAACATTGCGTGTGTGCATGCATGCTCGTCGGGGCCATGCGCCAGAAAAGCCAAAGTTTTGGGTTCTAGCGCGCATGCACGCCCGACAATCAGATGGCTATCATGCATGCATAGGCCAGTTTTTAGCACTGCTGCACGCACAAACGGATCGTGCTCCAGAAAAACTGAACTTCTGGATTGAAGTGTGCATGCACGCCCAACAATCAGCTGGCCAGCGTGCATGCACAGGTTGGTTTTCGGCACTGCTGTGCATGTGAAGGGAAAAGCTGAACTTCTGGGTTCTGGCCCGCATGTGCACCCAACAATCAACTGGCCAGCATGTATGCACACACTGGTTTTCAGCAGTGCTATGCATGCAAAGGACAGCACATGCACGGCAGAAGACAAACAGGCAAGGCCACGGGTGCCGCGCGGCTTCATGTGCCACTTTGGGCATGCGTGTCATAGGTTTACCATCAGGGCCTAGTGTGCTGTCTGTATTTATTCATGTGTATTCTTTATTTAGCCCCCCAGAGTTACTAAAGTTACATTTCTTAGTTAGATGTATTCTTCAGAGTCTGCAGCTAGGTAAAGTTGGTTCACGTTCTGCTTGATTTAATTTGACACAGTGAGGAACCTGCCTTGCACTTTAAATCCTTTGGACTAAGGAATAAACTCTTAAATCTTGAGTAATTTAGAAATGTTATTTGAATTGAAGAACTGTATGGTTAAAAAGAGTTCTTTTTTGAATTTAAACTCAAATCCAAATTCTGACTGTGTTTTAAGTATTTGACAACTAAGTAACTTTGCAAAACTTTCCACCTACATGGACTTCAGTGCAATTGTTATGCTTGCTCAGGTATTTCTGAAGGGGCTGATTTTTAACAATAGCAATAGCACTTAGACTTATATACCACTTTCCAGTGCTTTATTGCCATCTCTAACTGGTTTACAGAGTCAGCATATTGCTCCCAACAATTTCGGTCCGCATTTTACTGATTTCAGAAGGATGGAAACCTGAGTCAACCTTGAGCCGGTCACGATCGAACTCGTGGCAGTGGACAAACTTAGCCTGCAATATTGTATTCTAACCACTTCGTCATCACAGCTCTATCAGGACTTTGTTTGTATTAGCTTTTCACTTTTCTGTGCTTCAAGCTTTTTTCAATCATATTATCTAGTCAGAATAATCAAAACTGTACAGAACACACTAAGATTTCACCTTTGATTAATCTCAGTGTGAAGATTTCACTTCATTCCCTACTATTTTATCTTCCTCATTTGTTATTTATGGATAGGATAGGATAGGATAGGACAGGACAGGACAGGACCGTGATGGTGAACCTATGGCACATGTGCCAGAGGTGGCATGCAGAGCCCTCTCTGGTGACATGCATGCCATCGCCAAGGTCAGATCTCCTTGGTGTTTCTTTCATGAGCTTCTGTTTCCCTGCAAACGACGGAAAAAAAACTCATGAAAAAAAAAGATCTTACCTCTTGCCACGCTGCCAGTATTGGGATGCCCCACCTCCCACAGACCAGCTGATCTTCGGTCTCTTCTGTACATGTGTGCATGCATGTCTGCAAATTTGGGCATTTGTGCGCACGCACACACCATTCAGTTTGGGCATGCGCAGGACTGCAGTTTGGGCATTCAGTGTCTAAAAGGTATGCCATCCCTAGGGTAGGAAATAGAATAGGATAAGATATGAAACAGAATAGGGAAGGGTTAGGGTAGTGTAGGATAGGATAGGATAGGACCAGTGGTGGGTTGCTGCCGGTTCGAACTGGTTCGCCCAAACCGGTGGCAGGAATTTGCCCCCATTTGCTGAATAGGCAGTGACGGCCGGCAGGCCACAACCCTAAACTGGTTCTCCACCTGGAAATGGATCCACCATCTTGAAATCAATCGAAAAAGAACCCTCTGCACATGTGCAAAGCCTTCCACACATGTGCAGAGGGTTTTTACCTGGATGTAATGGGGGTGCACGCACAAAACGCACACTTCTGTCGCGACCTGAACCGGTAGGGAAGGTAAGAGGAACCCACTCCTGGATAGGATAGGATAGGATTAGAAATAGGAAAAGAATGGAATGGAATTAGAATAGAATAGGAATTAGAATAGAATTGGAATTGGAATAGAATTGGAACTGGAATTAATAGGACAGAAGAATTCAGTGGGCAGCTAGGTAGGTTATGTGCCCAAATATGAGAATTTATTGAACATTTTATGCATCAGCTTTAGAAATAATAAAGGAATATTAGTTCACAAATATAAAGTGGAATTTTACAAACACCAGAAGAAACAACACTGAGCATAGTTGATAGCATAAGATATCTTCACATATCACATTCTTTTTACAGCTACCATCTGAATTACCATCTGGCCACGATTAAACTAGACTAGCTAAAAGGCATTCTGCCACCTGCCCACACTCTATTCAGCCTCTAGGTTAGGAAATAGACTGTACGTATTTGACACATTTGTCCAAATATGCCTAAAGGATGTATTATTTCCAGCTGTTTTTGTAGTTAGCTTTTGAAATTTTTTATTTTTTATTTACCTTTATAAACTGTGCTCATGCCATCTGCCACTGAAGGGGCAAGAGATAAATTCCAGAAATATAAGAAAGCAAGCAAAGACAACAATGTGATACAAGGAAGTCATCAAATAAATCTATAATTTCTGTTGCTTCCCTGAGAAAGATTATTCTCAAACATCACATACTCACTGTATATTAACAGGAATGATAACTATCACAATTTTGTGTTATGACTTGAAGGTACAGAGCTGTACTTTTTAAAAAATTATCTGAATGTGTAAAGCATGTACAAATCTCATTTTTAAGTAGCAATTGCAGGATTATGTTTCCAGCACCTATGATAATAAAATTAAAATATAGATTTTGAAAGATAATAAAAGCACAGAATAAAAATATCCTAAGAGTAAAAGTATTGGTGCTAAATCAACCTCCTTAGTTAAAGAACCAACAAGTGTATTTGCACCAAAAATTAAGCCAAATGGTAGTCTCCCATCAAAACACTATCTGGGCCTAGCCTTACTTAGCTTCTAAACCCAAACAAATGTCATTTTCCAAAACAGGACAAATACCACCACTCAACAAATAAAACATCCATCAACAGAACTATTATCCTGCCTGGATTGGAATTCAATTTGTTGGTGGTTGCCAGTCCATTAAACCAGCCTTATAATTCACCTGGGAAATTCTGACTCCCTGAAATTTGTTACCTTGTATTTGTGCCTCACATGAAATTGTGTTTATCTGTCTTTAACAGCAATTAAAACATCAGGTTTGTCTTATAAATCCAATTCGAGTTTATATATGACATGGCTTTCTTATCAAATAGTTGGGATACAAGGGCAAGCAATGGCAACATAATCCAAAATGCAAACCAGTTAGAATTTCAAGAAGCAGTCCAAAAAGAAGGAGACGTTTCAACAGAACTATCTTGAGATCTTCAAAACAGCATTGTTCCAGCTACACTATTTTCTAAAACTATAGCTTTAGGTTCTGATTCTTCCCGAGTCATCTGGTCCTGTTTTGGTTTTTTTCATGCTAGTTCATGATCTATCTAACATTCCTTTGCAGTTCTGTCAACTATTCTCAGGTTAGCAAGTTGGGTGAAAAAGCCAAGGTCTGGATAGGCAGGTTAGATCATTCTTTCTGATGCAGCTTCAGAGTTTTGGGGTTGCCACTGGCACTGGCAAAACCTCTCTTGGTTCTTTCACTCATCTGAGGAAGGCTCTTGTTACCAAGTCATAATAGCTTGATTTTATCTTTAGGATTATATAAATAGCACTTAATTTGATTCAACTGTTTGGACTCTTTCTTGACTACCCTCTGTTGAACTCGGCTATAATTGAAGACATTCAGACCACATTTATGTCTGTGCTTGGCAGGGTTTCACATCTAGGATAGAACACATGTTGAAGTGTCATGTAGCACCACTTAAACTGATGTTCTCTATAGTATTTTCAATGTTTCCTCAAAAAAAAATTTTTTTGCCAGTATCATCAGTCCTCGGCAATAGCACAAATAGTGTGACTTTTTCATTTTAATATTTTTATTGTAAATAGATGGTTTTTTTTTTATTTTGGATTGTGAGCTGCCTCGAGTTTGATACAAAATGGATGGCTACATAAATATTTTAATTACACAAATAAAATAAACATTAATTAAGAATGTTTTAGAAATGATACAATTTCTGAGGAGGAAAAAGAAAAGATCCAGTGGTGACTCAGGTAAGACAGAACTATTTTAGATGCCCACATGGCAAAAATACAAAATATTCTTTCCCCTTTTTCTGCCGTACAGATGCTTACAGATGCCTCCATATCTGATCATTCAACCAGGTAAAGGGAAATCAGAAGCAGCTCTGTTGCTTCTCAAGGGAAGATACAATGTCAGTGAGAAGAGTGAGAATTATTTCCTAGTCTTATCTACCGTATATTGAAAGATCATTTCTTGACTGCCATTAAAAGCTTTACTTGTTAGAATTGATCAACCCAGCCAAGAGACATTTAGGTCCCAAGTGTGACATTTACTTTGTGTAACCTAAGACAACTTTTTCCTTTTAATTAATACCAATGTTTTACTGAAGGAAATGTGTGTACACACACAGCAGCTAATTGTGCTTGCATGTCAAAGTATCAGCCTTTTCTCACTCTAAAACATGGAACTTTTTACAGACGAATGAAATATTTTGTGTGTATCTACAGTGTAAAACTAAAGTAAAACCACATGTGCATTCTAGTAGATTTTCATACATATTATGCCAATTGTTCTGTGGTATGGATTGTTCTTTGCTGTTTCCACTCTAACATATTCAATTTTTTTGTTTAATTTATATACTGCCAATGTCATACATTCTGCTTGGTGAGCAGTTTTTCCCAGTTTTTTTTCTTCAAAATTAAACCATAACCCCATAAATTTAGGGATATCTAAAGACTTTAGTGGCATTATGAGCAGTATCAATCCCTTTTCTGGTTTGAAAATCCATTTGTTTTTCTCTATCTTATTTTATGTATCTGAGGCAATGTAACTAGGTAAAATGTGAGGAAGATCTAGAATGGTACATTTTTTTAGCATTTAAACAAGAAATCAAATTAACTTTCACTAATTAATTTCAAATGTGTTGTAAATAGGTTCTTTAATATCATAATGTATCTATAGGTTGTCAACTTTTGCATTTACTAGCAAAATGTATGGACATAACCCTGTCAGCAACAGATGGAGGTTTTCCTAGGGTTACAAATGTAAGTTTCTCTCAGGCCCATCTTTCTAGTCACACTTCTAAAATCCTTCTCTCCTCAATTTCTCCTTCCTCCAGAAGACAGCATCAGCATCTTCCAATTGATGAATCCAATACTGAATCAAGAGAGCTGTAATCAAAATTGTGTCACACTCTAGGTAAACAACAGTTAAAGACAAAGAAAAATGGGGGAAAGAGGCGGGAAGGATTAAACAGTCAGCAAGAAATAAAATTAAAGTGAAAGTAACTGAAATAGGAAACCTGTTACTATGTGACTAGTCTATGTTCTTGTTGTGATATATTATACATTAATGATATAAAGGCAACAATTAGCTTTAGATTCATACACATCCAGATGCATAACAGGAATTGGCACTCATATCAAAATTATGTTTAACGTTTGTTCTCAAATTATCAACCTAGAATCTAATGTTTAAACTATTGAATTTATTGCAAAAGTCAGTCCTGAAAAAAGCATGCATGACAAACTGTTAGAATTCATAAGTATACCAATGCATTAATCAAATTATACAACAAAATTTCCAAGTAATTATAATTGCAGTTTTCTCTATTTATATCAAATATTAACTATGCAGATTCAATCGAATATATCTAATATGCAGTAAACATATCAAAATGCTGCAAACAAAATAACCGCTGCATTACTATTACAATGGTCAATGAACTGAAGATGTGTTTTATACCATCATCCTTAATTTGACTGTTCTACATTCTCAGTTACTATGACAATATTAAGCAATGTAGAAAAAGCATGCGGAACATAGCTTCTGAAACTGTTTATTTATCATTACAGCTATATGCCACTCCATTTGTGAAGACTCTGAGTAGCTTATCCTATTAATATTGGAAGACTAAAAACAAAAGGTCAGTTAACTGAATTATAACCAAGCATTTTGATGTGACACTATCCAGGATAGTGTAAACTTCCTAGGTTTAAATGTCTTTCCGAAGAGCCATGTTTTGACAACTTTAAATCCGTCCACCGGAGTGAAATTTAATAAAAAATAACCATCTGTGCATGTGCAAAGCCTCCTGCACATGTGCAGACAATTTTAACCGGGGAGTGACAGGCACGTGTGCGCAAGTGTAGCGAGCACACGAGCACAAAACACGCACTTCTGGTGTGATCCCGAACCGGTAGGGAAGGTAAGTGGAACCCACCCCTGGGTGGAAACCCCAGCAAACCTTTCCTTCCAGCCATTACTGAATGGATAGGATTCATTCAGAGAAGGAGGTTAGACAACCAACCCCTAGAATCACACAGAAAGCTAACTAGTTGCTAGTGCAACTCTGATAATAGTGGTGTCACATGAGCACCCATAACTCACCAGATTATTCCATGCTGCACCATTCTTATCAGTAAGCCTATTTACAATGAGCCTATAACTAGATCCAAACCCTGGTGAGTGAGTGTGTGTGTGTGTGTGTGTGTGTGTGTGTGTGTCTTGAGGTAATGCAGAAATGGAGTAGCAAGGTCATCTGAATATTGCCTCAAGGATGTATGTTGATTATAAAATGCTTAAGATGCTTTTGATCTATTTATAATTGAGGAAGTCGTTTGCAAAATCTGTTTATATTCATAGTTCTCTTTCTTTCTTTCTTTCTTTCTTTCTTTCTTTCTTTCTTTCTTTCTTTCCTTCCTTCCTTCCTTCCTTCCTTCC
>JANHFT010004431.1:104345-120825 GCA_032467955.1 Pseudoxenodon macrops | reverse complement strand
TATCTTGCTTTGCATGTAATGAGTCTATCTCATATATTAGTTTCACCTTTTAAGTTGCATTACTGAAATAAATGAAATTTTGCACGATATTCTAATTTTTTGAGTTTCACCTGTACTTTAGCAATGGCTGTCACGAGCTACAAGATTGCTTTGATTCACTGGACCTTTTCATTTTGACATTTATTATGAATGTCAAATGTTTCTGGTTTCCAATTCTACTTCTAATGACATTCCTGTTGATTTCTGCTGAAGCATACATCTTTCAAACAAAGCAAACCACACTTTCCAGAACATACTGGTTTTTTTTTTAATGTAAATAGAAAGAGGAAAAAAAAGAATCAATCAGGTTCTCAGTATGCTGCTGCACTTTAATACAAATATCCATTTGTAGATGTATTGACAGGAAACTTGATTAGGGATAATAGTACAATACGATTGCAAGAACATACACTTCTTTCATTTATGGGATACACAGTTGGCTTAAAAATAAAACTATTTAGCTATGAATCAATGTTCTTTCCTTAAGGATATTATGGATCGTTCGTAACGTATCTCACCAGGTTCCAATTTCCATATGTACAGTAATTAAAAGATGTGACATTCAGTATGAAGAGTAAAAATGTGGAAAAGAGAAAAAAACTGACATTGAACATCTATGGATTCTGGAAATAATCATGGAACTATAGAAATTCAATGGTGCTTAAATGGTTTTTCAAGAGAAAAAAACAGTGTGGTTATTCCAAATAAAAAACCTAGGCTAAAGGTAGTACATCTCATTTATATTATACATGGACAAACTCCTCTCTGACTGACCCAGAGGTGAACTGATCTATTTTATAAAGAAAATGAGAAGAGAAGGATTAGTTTATTTCTTAAGCCAATTTTAAACTAGAGGCTTTTAAAGGCTAGGAATATAGCCTCAAATATTTTTTTATAGTCACCATCACATCCCCTGCTCCAGCCTCCACCAAGAGTCTTTGGAAACTATTGTCAGTGAAACAATTAATAAATAAGAGACTGGTCTCACTCTATAAAAAGTTTATCATCCAGTTTCACTGGAGATTTTAAAGAAGAGATTGGACAGCCATTGCTCCAGGATGCTTCCCCTGTCCCACCCCCCAAAAAGGATACTGGACTTTCTTTGCTTTTCCTTGAAGACATTTCTTTTCTCATCTGAGAAGCTTCTTCAGTTCTGACTGAATGGTGGGGAATGGAAGGATTTATTTTGCAGTCGTCTGGTGTTAACACTCTGAAGTTGCTTGTTGGCTCTCTGAACCATCAGCCCAGCAGGGTTCTGATCACTCCCACACAAATATCCATATTTACATTTTGATTCTCACCACTCACTGGCGCACAATAGGAGTGACCAGAACCCTACACCACTGAGCTGAAGATCTGCCTACCAGCAAAGTGAGAAAAGGAAAAGAACTAAAACACAGTAAGGAATCCCTCCGAATTTGTGGCTTTTCCAACTGGGCCTTCATCAAATCCCAAAAACGACCCAGCAGGAGCTCTTCTATAATAGATATAGAAAAGAACAACAAATGAAGCAATGTTGTCATTTCATACATTGTGGGAATATCTGAAAAGCTCAAGAGGGTTTTCAACTCACACAACATACATGCACACTTTATACCTAAGAATCACTAAGGCAGGAGCTTGTCCACCTCAAGGAAAAAACACCCTTCTTTTATCTGAGCAATGTGGTACATGTAGTGCATTGCAGTGAGACATGTGCAGATCTGTACATTGAGGAAACAAAATAACCACTTCACAAATGGATGGCACAGCATGGGAGAACAAAGCCATTAGGACAAGATTTAGCATTTGCATTTGAAAGACAAAGTTCACTCATTTGAAGACAGCAAAAATCCACATTCTGGACAGACAGGACCACTGGTTTGAAAAAAAGGTCACAGGAGCCATCTATATTAAAACTGAGCATCCCCCTGTCAACAAAGGGAGAGGAATATGACACTTCCTGTCTACAACACAGGCCTTTAAGCATTTCCAATAAGGTTCCACACCATTTGTGTTCTGATTCAGGTGGCCTTGTGGGTACAGAAAAAGAAATCCAAGTGGCCTCAATGACTGTCAGAGAGCTAATGACTGATCTTCAGAGTGCTAATGACCAGATGGCATTTCCTACTATTCAGTCAGAACTAAAGAGGTTTCTTGGGTGAAAAGCAAAATGTCTTCAAGGAAAAACAAACTCCAGTTGCCTTTTGAAAAAGCAGCCTTGCTCCATGTCCAAAATATAATAATTCCTTCTCTACCTCTAGCAGGCAAGAATTAGTTCTTTACTACCATTTTTGCCACAAGGTAACTCTGAAATGCGCACCAACCCATGTTTAGACAGAATCTTCCTCCACCATCACTCTTCATAGTTCTACATAACTATTATAATGTACAAAGAGGATATTAACTAGATACATATCAACTTGTTACACATTCAGGTAAGAGATAGAACACTGGTTCTCCAATCTTCCTAATGTCGCGACCCCCATTGACCAGAGCCATGATGGCAGCCCCTGAGAGGCGGTGGGCGGTGCGTGCAGATGCAGACAACGGTCCCAGTTTTGCTTTCGTTTCCCCCCCCCAGACGGGAGCATGGCGGGTAGGCTCCGCTTTGGCGTGAAAGGAGGCGGGAGCGGTGCGGGAGCAGCGCGGGAGAGGCCGGCAGCTTCTGGCGGGGTTGCAGCGCCCCTTCCAGGTTGCAGGTGTGGGGAGCGTGCTGGGGGGCATTGCTGGCCTTGGTGGGCAGTCCAAAGGAAGGGCCATCTTCTGCGGCCATCTCGGGGGACTCAGGACCCCGAGATCGCTGGAGGAGCCCCTTGAGGTGATGGGCAGGAAAATTGGCAAGTGTGGCCCTTCCCTCGGGGGGGACCATCAGGCCTACCTGGGCAGAGAGTCTCTGGCCTGGGTTAACATCACGTTTTCCTGCCCTTCCGGTCCTGGCCCTTCCTCTTTCCTGCCAGGGTGAGGCAACCGTGCTTCTTCCTGGGGCCCAATGCAGTCCTTACGCCACTGGAGTGGCGCAGATCAAGGTGCTACTGGAAAGTTTGGCCCGCTTTGTTCTTCCCCCTCCCCACTTTTCTCGGCTGGGGGCCAGGTAGTCCAGGCGAGGGCTGGAGCGAAGCCTCCTCCTGAGGGGCAGCGGGGGAGACGACCCTTCCTCCTGCATGCTGCCACTCAAAGCTTCGCTTAGGATCCTGGGACTCGCTTTCCCCAAAGCAGCTGAAAGCGCTTCTTATCTCTGCCTCAAGGCTCCCGGTTGGTGTCTCGGTTCCTAAGACCATCAGAAATATGTGTTTTCCTATGGTCTTAGGTGACCCCTGTGAAAGGGTCGTTCGAGCCCCAAAGGGTTTGCAACCCACAGAACATATGTTTTCCATGCAGAAGGTCATGGGGTTGAATCAAGCCCTTTTTAATGACCATTTAACCAATGATAGGAAAGAAAATCCTAAATATGCTTCTGAGGCGTTGAGAAGCAATTTTAGTTAGTTTAGACAATTCCCAAGTAAAGTTAACAAATATCATGGATTTCATAACATAGCTTCCCATGTGTCTATGACATTAGTGTAGTTTATGTTCTGTTACTCAAGGAGGAAACAATTCTTGATTAACTCATTTGAAGGTATAATATAAAGCAAGTAAAAGCAATTCAGAGAAGCAAGAATTTCTAACGTTTATGTTTAATGTATGGTACTTTGGAGGATGCTATGTTCTTTAAACAAATAAAAAGTAACGGGTTACCATGGTTACCATTTCAACCATTATCCTTGCACTTACATACACAATATAGCAATAATTTTTTGGGGAAAATAAAAAAAATGTATAGCAGAATAATCTCATCTTCTACAAACCATCTGGCATTGAGGTTAACTTTTTTCTGCATTATGCTACATTTACATAACTTAATGTGGCAAGACATGGATAAAAAAAACTATGAATAAAGAACTCAATAGGGAATAAGATGGAAGGTGATTTAACCTGCAGTCAAGGGTGTGTGTGTGAGAATTTCTGCTTTAGAGATTTGAAAATTGCTCAATAACCTTAAAATCACAATGATGGCAAAGTCTTACTGTATGAAAAAAGATGCAGACAGAAAGTGACATGGAAATCAAGTTTATATTTATATAAATGTTACTAGCCAAATGTTATTATGCTCTCTCAAAAATAGTGTCTCAATATTAAAGACAAGTTGAGTTTTTAAAAATGTTTTCTATTCCTTATATGACACAGTAAAGTCTATTATTGGATCCTGATGCACAGCAACTAGCCCTAAATAGACATGCCAGGTTTCTAACCAATATTTTGAATCCCAAAGACTAATTTTGAATAGATATATTTAAAGTAGAGTATTTTGTAATTTCCTTTCCCCCCTTGCAAATGGGAGTACCATGTTTCTGGTACAATCTGTGTTTCTAGAAGCTTTCCGCGGATGTTAAGACTGGGTCTTATTTTTAGGAAAACACCGTTATTATTCCATTATAGGAACATATTTGTTCACATTTGTCCATGTACATGTAGCAATGACTGACCAATATTTTAGTCAGCTCCTGAAAAGAAACCCTAGCATTGAGAGTTTGCAGGTTGACTTTTCTGCTCTGGGGTTTCAACTTTGTAAATCTACGAATACACATACGGTTCATATAGGCAGCTTGAATTACGCTTACTGCAGAAAACGCATTTATCTTTTTTCAGCGGAGTAAATCAGCAACAATCAGAACTATTTTGAAAATGGATCCATCTGCTCTATTTGCGATTTTACAGAATTTGGAATTCTGATGGTCAAAAGAGAATGTGCAAGTAGAGCTTATCTTTAAGAAACATACAGTATGTTGCCAGTTACATGGAAAACCTCATACTGGACTGCTGTCACTACAGATGTCTAATTTATACAAGCTTCTTTTGTATTCTGAATATATGTTCCAGACATATATATCACTTTGCTAACTCCCAAAATGAAGTTATGTTACAAACATTAAAAAAAAACTTTGCTGAATGCTAAATCAGTGAGGTAGACTGAAAGCCCCAATTTACCTCAATCCCACCTATTTTAACACTAGCATAACATGATAAGCTTTTGAGGAGTGGTGTGGTAGCCTAGAGGTGGAGTTCTCGCCTCACAATCAGGAGGCTGTGAGTTTGATCCTAGGCAGATATTTCTCTCTGGGAACAATGAGAATTCATCTGCTGAATAAATTCCACATTTCACATTGGCGACAGGAAGGTCATCCGGCCAGTAGAAACTCTACTCCATTCAGTTGGCCAGACTCTACCCAGCAAGGGATTATGAGGTCATAAAAAGGAGATGATAACACGATAAGCTTTTAAGTTGTTTTAACAAGGCAATTTTTGTCTAGCTATCAGATAGTCTTAGATTTTTTTCCCCTGCCATGTTAACTTCAATCGCATTTAGGACATTTACAAAGAACTTGCCTATGTATAGGAATTTCCTTTGCTGAGGATGAGTCCTGGCTATTAATTAATTAATTTTAGTTATTTATTTAATTCCATCAAGATAACAGATACATATAAGCATGATTATGAATACATGAAAAGGTACAAATAAAAGGGAATATTAGGACAGGGATGGTAGGCATGGTGGTGTGCTTATGCATGCCCCTTAAAAGTTAGGTGGTTCCACTGGGGATAAATAAATGATATTTATTTAATGGGAATAAATCACTTATTCAGAAATTCATCAGTTTTATATACTGTAGATGTGTAGAGCCTTAACACACTAAGGTTTGGATGTGTCCATAGAATTGATAATAACATTTTTTTTCTTGGATATTTTGTAGCATATACCCCCAAAGAACAATTTCCTGACATATCTCAGACTCACTCTAGATCATAATGAAATATTTTACGCAATCTCTGTTGGACTGAATGGAAATTACATAGCAGGCATATTCGGCAAATTGCACTATTCGCTTTTAGACGGGTGTGGTGAACCTTTACATAGCTCAAAATAAGGAAATCTTAAGATTTTGAAATGCCAATTTCGTAGATAAATCTCTACCAGCATTTATTTGCAAAGAATTAAAAACAACTCTTGTATCGACTTTCAAATGCTTATCTAAAAATGTTTTTAATGTTTTCACCATTTTTCTTGATGTGTATCACAGAATAATGCAGGAAGACGAAAAGGAACTGGTTTCTTTCTTTTTTTTCTAGTCAAGCTGCTGATTGGCTCGTTGTATAGGTAGACTTATGATTGGTCTGATTCCTGACTGGCTTGCCTCTAAGCCAGGTTACTGTTAGGTATTCTTTCTGATGAGACTGCTGCAGATTCTATGTTGTTGGTTAGTTAAGTGCTCTTTAGCCTTGCTGTGCATCCATACTTTATGTAGTTTCAAAATGTCCTCCTCCTAGTTGAAGTTATTAGAATGTTATTTATGGCTCTTGATAGCTTCTCTATGTAGCCACACATGGTCATTTGATAAGGATGGCAGACGTTGTATGTTTTCATGTTGGATATTAAGTCCAGTATGAAGCTACGCATGTTCCACTATTGCTGATGATTGCTTTTCCTAGATGGCAATGTCTTTTATGTTCTTTTAATCAATATTAATCTGTATAATGTGGTTCCAGAACTGCAGGGAAGTGGTGTACCACTGGACTATGAAAGTGGAATTTTGCCAGCTCTGGGTAGAAGCTTTGGATAGAGCCTGACTCAAGGATAAACTAATTGTTTCCCTTGGAATTTCTTCAAAAGAAATCAATCAGAATTCTTCCTAGACAAGGAGTCTATCAGCAACCAGCTTTCTTGGATTCCTGATAAATAGACCAATCAAGGATCAGCTTTCCAAATTTATTTTCTATGTACAGGTAGTCCTTGACTTATAATCACATTGGAACCAGAAGTTAAATGAGTTCTGACCAATTTTATGACTTTTTGCCATGGATGTTAAGCAAATCATGGCAGTTCTTAAAGTGAATCACACGGATGTTAAATGAATCCAGTTTCCCCCATTGATTTTGCTTGTTGGAAGCTGTCTGAGAAGGTCACAAATGATGATCTCATGACCCTGGGATGCTGCAAGTGTTGTAAATACATGCTGGTTGCCAAATGCCCAAATTTGGATCATGTGATCGTGGAAATGCTACAACAGTCATAAGTGTGAGGACCAGTTGTAAGTCACTTTTTCCAGTGCCATTGTTACTTCAAACAATTACTAAACAAATGGTTGTAAGTCAAATATTATCTGTACAGACCCAATATCTTTACTGAGTATTTATTACCACTACTATTAGGTACTCTGATACATTTTGAATATCATTCTTCATGACTATTTAGCTTTGCTATGGAGAAGGGAGCACAAGAATACAAATTAAGCTACTGAGATCCAAGAAAAATTGTCTAGGTTGCAACTTCATGACTTTGAAAAGGAAAAAGAAAGAAAACTGGATGCCTATGGAGATTCTCAGTCATCCAGGTCATGGTTGTTCCAAAGGGGATGTTTCAAGAGGCAACTGGACTTTCTGGTTTTTCTTTGAAAATGTTTCGCTTCTCATCCAAGAAGCTTCTTCATCTCTGACTGGATTGTTGGGGAATGGAAGGATTTATATTCCTTGCAGACAGTAGTGCAAATGGATGTGGAACTTTCTTGGAACTGCTACAAAGACTGTGTTGTAGACTGGAGATAGATGGTGTCATATCCTTTCCCCTCTGCTGAGGGAGGGCTGTATACAATTTTGACATAGAAGACCACTTTGACCCAGACACAAACTAAGCAACATGGTATATGCAGTACAATGCAGTGAGTCATGTGCAGATCTGTAAATTGGGAAAACAAAACAACCACTTCATGAACACATGGCACAACACAGGAAAACAAATCCATCTGGACAAGATTTAGCAGCTTATCTGCATTTAAAAGACAAAAGCCACCCTTTTGAAGACAGCAAAGTCCACATTTTGGACAGAGAGGACCACTGGTTTGAAAAAGGGGTCAAAGAGATCATCCATGTCAAAATTGAACAGCCCTTTCTCAAAAGAGGGGGAGGGATACAACATCATCTATCTCCAGTCTACAACAACAGTCCTTTCAACAGTTCCAAGAAGGCTCCACACCCATTTGCACTACTCAGGTGACTCTGATGACACAGATAAACCTCCCGATGGCCTCAACGATTCTCTAAAAGAATGCAAATGACCAGTTGTCTGCAAGTAGTATAAATCCTTCCATTCTCCACCATCCAGTCAAACTGAAGAAGCTTCTTGGATGAGAAACAAAACGTCTTCAAAGAAAAACCAGGAAGTCCAGTTGCCTGTTGAAAAAGCACTTTTGGATTGCAATCAATTAGAACATCAGAACGGCAATCATGTGTTCGTGCACTCAGACAAAACTTTGTAGTTACACTGACAAAATATCTGGGTTTTTCAAGGCAGAAATATTCCAACATTTCTTGAATCAAGGACATCCTTTCAAGTCAAGATAAAAGCCATGGGCCCTGTTCCCAAGGAACAGTAAGACCAAGAGAAAAAAAACATTCCAACTGACTTAATTTGCAGCTAAACCTATTTAATTTGTATTTAATTTGCATTTAATACCTTTGAAATGACTCAAATTTAATTATGTTTAAAGAAATTAAATACAGCCAATATGATTATCTTTTATGTCTCTCACGTTAAACGCTATGAATTTTAGCATAGTTTTAAAAAGAATGTGAACAGGCTTCTAATTATACTGAAAATCTATACCTGCAACTGCAGATTGCAGATCTCCATCTTCAAATGTTTGAGAGGCAATACAGAAAAACAATGGAGTCTATCTTCTGGGGAAGCACCCCAGAACTTAGATTTGTGCTCCTCAACATCTCCTCAATGTCTCCTCAAGTCACGCTACAGATAGTCCTCGATTTACAACAGTTCTTTTAGTCACTATTCAAAGTTATAAAGGCACTGGAAAAAAAGATGACTTTTTCATGCTTATGATGGTTGCAGCACATAATCACAGGCACAATATTCAGGTGCTTGGCAAATAACTCATGATGGTTGCAGTGTCCCCCAGGTCATTTGATCACCTTTTGCAACCTTTTGACAAGCAAAGTCAATGGAAAGCCAGATTCACTTAACAACGGTGTTACTAACCTAACAATTGCAGTGATTCATTTAAACAGCTGTGGCAAGAAAGGTCACAAAATGGGGCAAAATTCCCTTAAGCATTGTCTCTCTCAGCAACAGAAATTTTGGACTCGACTGTGGTCGTAAGTTGAGAACTACCCACCTGTATATATGGCATTTACTTCTCTATGTTAATCGCAATAGCATTTAGATTTATGCACCGCTTCACAGCCCCATCTAAGCGGTTTACAGAGTCAGCATATTACCCCCAACAAACTGGGTCCTCGTTTTACCGACCTCGGAAGAATGGAAGGCTGAGTCACCCTTGAGCCTGGTGAGATTTGAACTGCCAAATTGAAGGCAGCCAGCAGTCAGCAGAAGTAGCCTGCAGTACTGCATTCTAACCACTGCGCCACCGCAGCTCTTAATATTACAAACTTTGGAAAGGAATCGCCTTCTATTTGCTTCATCTGTCCACCAATCTTTTAAGTAACCAAACCAAGATTATCAATTTACAATTTTTGCCCTTGATTGTATGCTCTTTCCAAAACCCACATTCCAGAAGGTGCTGCCTTGGGTGTTTTTCTCCGGTCTCCTTTCTTGAACAGAACTGCCAATACAGAACATGTAAATAAAAGAGACAGGCCAGAGCAGCAGTACCCCCTTCCTTTCTGACTTGGGAAAATCTGCTTTCACCATTGAAACACGGTCCCCTGGGTTCACGGCAGGGAAAGTCTCCTTGCTGGGAACAGAACAAAGATTACAAAAGCTGTCTCTTATTTATTCTCCAGCCTACACATTCACTCTCTCAGCTAGAGCCACCCTTGTCCCTTGTAAAGGCACAGCAATTAAAACAGCTTTGTGACATTTAGTGAGGGGTGGGGGCACAGCTCTCGTGTAGCCAAAGATATATCAGAGGAGAAGGCTGTGTGACAGTTAAAAAGCCAGAATGCTTTTTTCCCCGCACCCCCGCTCCCAAGACGTTCAGTAATTCAGTGGGGCTTAAGCCTTTTAAGCCAGTGCTTGCTGTAAATGAAGGAACTCTAAACACAGGAGTAACACACACCAGCTGTGTGGCATTCTGAGATCCCAGAAAACATTAAGTTTTCTCAGCCGGCTTGAGCTTGTCAGAGAACACGAATACCTCAGAAACGCTGCGCTATTTGTTTCTTAACTAAACGAGGAGGAAATTAAAAAAAGAGGAAGACAATTTTTTCAAGGAAATAATTTCCCAATCGTTAGAGAAGATATGGCACAGCCATTTCCTGAGTCATTCCATCTAACCCTTGCATTACACTAGCAGCAAAAAGTGTTTTCCTTCCTATCATTCATAGCTTGCTGCGTTTGTCTTCTATCGAGATTCTAAGATAGCACTTTCAGGTTTTCAGTTGTTATTGGCGAAATCGGTGGTTTCAAACTTTTCTTCACCACGGACCATGGCCACGGAACCTCCCCCCAAGACTTAAATCATGACATTTCTTCAAGCCTTCGCTGATTCCTTGTGTTGACATTGCATACCTCTCCTCTCCCAGAGTCCATAGACTACAGATTGAGAACCACTGGGCTACATAATAATGTGGCTTTGTGTTTGTATATAAGATATGCAAATCTACACCGTATTATTAAGAGTATTATGCATGAGCAAATCATTAAAGTTTTTTTTAACAATTATAACTTTAAAAAAAAAATAGCTGAACATCAGGTATGAAAATAGCTGACAGAAAATAGTTAGATTCTCTCTTTCAATAGGTCTGTGGTAGATTCCACTTCCACAAATACCAATAAGGAGGAAAGTGACTGATTTATTTGCTCCAAATAAACATGATACCACAATTAATCCAAGGATATTAAAACTGAAAATGGCAATTTTCAGTCCCTGTGAGAATGAACATTGCAAGAAATCTCAAGGTTCAAGAGGGGGGAAAAACACATTATCCTGTGCCGGAGTATTTCAGCTTTATCCGGGAGGGGGAACTATTTGCAGATTTGATGCAATCTTAAGGAGCAGCCATTCAGAAAAAGGATCTGCAAATAAGATGAGAGTATCAGAATATTGCTCTCGAAATACAGAATTTTGAAAAGGTCAGATCAGCAATATATATATATATGCCAAATAAATGTTGCCATAAAAATACATAGCCATATCCTCCATTTAGGGATCACCCCTGCAGATGAAGGTCAGAATATAAACTCTTACTCAATTTCCTGGTTTCACCAACTCTCTGTTCAGCTCCCTGTCTGATTCCCCCACCCTCCCAAAAATCACAATGCTAACTTGACATACAAGAAATTACTGACACAAAGATGGTCTGTGCAATCTGCTTCGATCTTCACCAAGCAATAGCATGGAAAGAAGCACTTTTAATTTTGCTTCCAGCATGCAAAGAGCTGGCAAATTTGTTGCTACTGTGAAATGGTTACCACAACTGCTTTTCCTACTGGAACTTTTTTTTTTTTTTAAGTTGACTGTTTGTTTGGTGTCTGTTCAAAATTACAACAGCACTGAAAAAAGTGACTTACAACCAATTTTCACACTAGTGATTGTTGCAGCACCCCCATGATCATGTGATCAAAATTCAAACGCTTGGCAACTAACTAGTGTTTATGATGGTTGCAATATCCTGGAATCATGTGACCACCTTTTGTGACCTTCTAACAAGGAAAGTCAATGAGGAAGCCAAATTCACTTAACAACCAAGTTACTAACTTAACAAGTACAGTGACTCACCTAACAACTGTGGCAAGAAAGTTCATAAAATGGGGCAAAACTCACTTAACAATTGTTTTACTTAGCAACAGAAATGTAGGGCTCAACTGTGGTCATAAATTGAGGACTACTTGCATTTCCAAATCAAAAGAAATTCTCTTTTCCTTTATTCTAAGAAAGAGAGAAATCGGTATCACGGTTTGGGAAGAAGAGGGACTCTCATTCTGAGTACATGACATGTGGTAGTAAAGAATAAAACTGAGTATCTGTAATCAAGAAATGTAGAGTTATTGGCTGAGCAGCACGGTGGCCTAGAAGTGGAACTCTTGCCTCACAATTAGGAAACTGTGAGTTCAATACTAGGTAAAAAAGATCAGATCCTGCAGCCGCTGCTCACCGGCCTTCTGATTCCCACTCACTCACTCACTCACTCGCTGTCTACGAACACCAAGTGAGAGCTGTATTGAAGGTTGTGAATCCTTGCAAACCTGCAGGCCCAGATGGGGTGTTGGAGATACTGGCAAAGAATTGTGCCGATAAATTAGCAGGAGTCCTGACAAGGATCTTTAACATGTCCCTGCAAACGGCCTGTGTTCCATCATGCTTGAAAGTAGCCACTATTGTCCCAGTCCTGAAGAAAACTGCAATGAACAGCCTAAATGACTACAGACCTATCACATTAATGTCTGTAGTGATGAAATGCTTCAAGAGATTGGTTCTTCAACAGCTTAGGACATGTCTCCCATGTCTGGACTTTGACAAATATCAGTTTGCCTACAGGGGGAATAGGTTGACAGACGACGTCATACCATGTTTCCCCGAAAATACGACATGTCCTGATATTAAGCCCAATCGGGCTTTTCAGCACATGGGCTAAAATAAGCCCCCTCCCAAATAAGTGCCTCCAACTACGTACTTAACCACATGCACTTTCCAGGGAAAGGGGGGACATGTCCCCGCACCCCACATGCCCTTACCATGGCACATTACTTGCCTGCCGCTCTTGCTCACCTGCCACCTCGTGCCTCACGCCTTGCTAGTAAGACTGATGTCTCTGTCTGTCTTTCTCTCTCTCTCTCTCTCTGTCTGTCTGTCTCTCTCTCTCTCTGTCACGCCCCCCTCCTGCCACAGCTGCCCCTGGGCCAAGCCCACTTGGGGACAACAGTGGTAGCCACTCCCTCACCCAGTGGCTGCCCCCAGCGTGCAGGGCTCCCATTTGTTCCAAGCCCCCCCACCCTTTCCTCAGAGAGAAAGAAGGTGGCAGCAGCAACTCATCCAGTGGGAGGAAATGTTTGCTGTTCATATCCACAATTTAACTCATTCCCAGCAGTGTGGCATGGCAATCGGCAGTGAGAAAGAGCCAAAGCAGTGGGACGGGCCCTGCTATGGAGCCCATTGAGTCGCCCACCAAGCCAGAAGTGCAGGGAGGCAGATCCCGGAGTGAGCGGCTGGAAGGACTTTTCCACATCTCTCCATATTGTGCTGGTGGATGGAGGGTCGGGGCTCTTCCCCCTCACACCATGGCAGCTCCAGAGCCTCACTCCCTCCTCCTCATAGGCAGGAGCACATTTCAGAACACGGCCGGACGCAGAGCCCAGAAGAGCCAAGCCAGTCCCGTAGGGTGTGCACAACGCCATGGCGAAGGGAGTTGGTAAAACTCACCTAACAATATAACTATAGGTCTTGTGTCAGTGTCTGCGTGCTCTCTCTCTCTCTCTCCCAGCCGGGAGCCACTCTTTTTGTGATGGGTGCTCTTTTGACGGGAGAGAGAGAGAGAGAGAGAGCAACCCTCACCCCTCTCAATAAAGGGTTGCCGGGGAAGGGAAGCAGCCAGGCTACTGTTGCCATTGGGGTGGGACATTTTGGACTGCTCGGCTACTAGAACAGGGAGGGGAGGTAGCAGCAGGACATCTAGTCCCACACTCACCACCTCCTGCACCCCCAAAATTATAAAAAAGGCCATATTTCTGGCATCCAAAGAAAATAAGACCCTGTCTTATTTTTGGGGAAACACGGTAGCTACTGCTTTACATTCTGTAGCGAGTCATCTGGAGAAACCCAGGAACTATGTCAGGATTCTTTTCATAGCTCAGTCTTCAATACCATTCTGCCGAGCATCCTTATCGAAAAGCTGACTGACTTGGGCTTTCCCTCTTCCATTTGTGACTGGATCAAAGATTTTCTGAGGGACCGGCCACAAACAGTGAGTGTTGGGTCTGTCATATCCACCTCCCTGAAGCTTAGCACTGGCTTTCCCCATTTTATATATCGGGATTGCTGCTCACAGAACTGTCCGATTGAAAATTCTGCAGTCCCAATATATCAAAAGGACACACGTTTTAGAAAAGCTGGTTTAAATTTCTTTTTAAATGAAAGCTACAGCATCTCATAACCCAGAACACTCATTTATGACAGCACAGGCTTTTTTGCTGAAGCTGAAATGACAATTGTAGAACACTGTCACACTGATACATCTTTTGACCGATGACTGCAGCATACAAAACAGTGCAAGCCTGAGACTTTTAACCCCACTTGACTATAACTTGAAAACTTGGAAAAAATGACATTAGACCGAGAGATTGCTCAAATAGACTAGGGCGTGCCACCAGTTCTGAACACTATTATAGCCAAAAGGAGTGACCTTTACAATTAAAAAAAGCCAAAGAGTGGAGCGTTGGTTTTTTTTTCAGATTGCTGGCATTTATAAGCCATTTGCCCATCTAAATTAAGCCTGTCAGCAGTTTATCTAAGTGTGATGCACTACGAAGCTTCACTATTGGAAGACAAAAGTCCAAGGGGATAAAAGTTGGCTCTCTGCCCATCTGCAGATGGAAAGCGTTTTTGTTAGTCCACAGAAGAAAGTCCCTGTGACAGAAGCACCAGAGTCCTGACTTTCAGCAATGGCTTGAGACAGGGGGGATTAAGAGACTATTTAAAGCTTTCTGTGTTATCTCCCTCTGTGTGTGTGTGTGTGTGTGTGTCTGTGTGTAAAAGACAGACAGGCAGACAATAGAACCTAACATAAACCAAGAAAGGGGGAGAAAGAGGAGGCAGCAAATAATATAATGTAACAATATATTAAACTATACCTGGATAGAATTTTTCCATATGGTAGTTTAGAATACTAAAACAGTCAAGAAAAACTATTATGATACTGTCTACTCTTTTTGACTTGTATTTTGTCAATTCAGGGCAAGGGAAGGCTTTTAAGCTCCCATCCCATGTCAAGAAAACAGCTGCTTGCACCACTGCAGCTTCTGCCAAAGTTGAGATTCTATCTTTGTGCAATGTAGCTTTTGCAACACCACAATCTATAGAGTATTCATCTTTACGCCATTGTATTTTCCCCTACCCATATGGTTTTTGGGACATTCAGGTTCTGACAATTACAGAAGGCAAGATGCTCAGATTAGGGTCTAGTAGCAGTTTCCTAAGGTTTTGTTTTTTTAAACTAAAGTACAAAAGATTCACTTCCAAATCAAACCAAACCAACAAGGTCCAACCTACTAATCACACGTGCCACTCTTTCTCAGCCTAGTTTTTGTGAAAATAATGTCTGTAGCTCACTGTGTTAAGTTCAGGTTTAAGATCTTACTCTATTATGGAATTCAATAGATCACTTTGACCAGCCATTCTCATTTAGCCTAATACAAGCCTATGTTCATAGCCTTCTTCCAGAAGGTACATGAAATAAATATATATTTTTATAACAGATGGAAACATAATAGCAAAGTATTTCATATAACACACACACAAACACACAAACACACACAAAGACAGAGAGAGATAGAGAGAAAATGTTTATGACCCTTATCTCATTGTCTAGCGACTCTGGGTGCCTTACAAACATCATAAAAATAAAGGTTTAAAACATTAAAATATTAAATAAATAGAGATTAAGTAAATTAAGAAACAGAATACTTTGGAGTGGAAGTGAAATCTTATTCCTAATCCAATAACTACCTCCACTACGAAACACCCCATCAGGGCACCAAGCTACTTAGCAAAGCCAGGTTTTGAGGCTCCTATAGAAGACCAAGAGGATGGGGGCAGACTTCACTTCAAGCAGCATGATATTCCAGAAGTGGGAACCATGGTAGAATAGGCCATTCTCCTGGATCGTATATATCACAGGGCAGGAGCCATGGAAGAAAAGCCTCTTCTCCTAGATCCTGGCAGCCGGAATTCCTTGACCGATGGGGTCTGTAAGACCTTCTGCCGGAATGAATGGGCCAGTCCCATTGATGTGAGATTACCTCAGGTAGTCTGCCATGCCACAAAGTGCCAAAATTATATAATTTTTCAAATTTTGTGACCAAATCAAGTACGGCAAATATATAACAAATGTACTGTATTTTTCGGAGTATAAGACGCTCTGAAGTATAAGACGCACCCAGTTTTTGGGGAGGAAAACAAGAAAAAAAATCTGCCTCTGACTCCCAGCAAATAGCAAACAGTACAGATGACATACACTGTTTGCTGTGTATTTCTGTGCATGTGTGGCTGACCCATAGAACTAGCAAAGAATTGGAGAAATTTACATTATGGCAGTACATTAATGCCAGAATGTTTTCTTAAATGTAGTTTCACTAACTCCTCCCAATTATTTAAATAGATCTACTCCAAACATGACTAAGTCAAGGTTTAACTCAGCTGTTTTATCTTAATACTACAACAGGATACTGTTACATTTC
>JANHFT010004431.1:83251-96811 GCA_032467955.1 Pseudoxenodon macrops | reverse complement strand
TGGTGGCATAAGGTATTCTGTTGCGAACAGAGGAGTGGAGGACTCTTCTCGTGAAATATCTCTGGACATTCTCAATTATTATTGTCCAATATGTAGTGAGGGTTCCAGACAGATGAGCTGTATTTGATAATTGGTCTAGCAAATGTCTTATATGCTCTGGTTAAAAGTACAATATTATCAGAGAAGAAGCTACGCAAGATATAATTGTTTTGCACAGCTAAAATGTCCAAGAATGCTTGTATTTCAGGCTTCCTATTATGGAAGAGAGAAAAGGTTCAACACCCAAACATACATTTGAGTGTTTCTATTGCCTTTACCACAATTCCCCTCCCATTGGTACAATTTCATCAGTGACCAAATAATCATTTTAGTTCGAAATAGCTTCTCCTCCTCCTCCTTTTCCTCCTCCTCCCTTCTCCTTTCTCTTCCCCATGGAATGCCTTTCTGTGCAGGGCTAGGCTATGGCCATTCATCTGCCACAGTGGAGAATTGGCAATAGTCAACTCCAAACACCCAACTCAAAGCTACCCAAATTAGACAGAGAGGAAGGCAAAGACATGCAGGATCAGGAACACAAATTCTTTTTAGCATCTACCTAAAGCCATTGGGGAAAGTCATCCATCTGCATGGAGTACGGTATCATCAGTACTCTGATGCTAGTTGTACATCTCTGTCCTCAGTCATCAAAGTGAAGCTGTCAAGGTTCTACTCCACTGTCTGGAGGAGATAGTAAGGACGGTGGATGGGGAAGAACTGCCCGATTGTTTCTAAGACTTAAATGGCTGTGGGTTTGAACCTCATGGATCTCAGAACTGGAGAGCTTCATTCTTGGGTCTGGTGAGATTGAACTGATTCTGGGTCCTCCTAAACCAGCGGTGCCCAATCTGGGTCCTCCTAGACCAATTGTAGGAAACCTATGGCACCTAGACTCATAGTTCCTGCTTGAGCAGTAGGTGGCAGCTGTGACTAGGGAGATCGTCACATCTTGTATGTCATTCCTGAATTAGGGACTCTCCTTGTGGTCATTCATGCCTTACTCACCTCCTAACTGGACTATTGTAGCCTTCATGGTCCTGCCCTTGAAGATTATTCAGAAACTTCAATTGTTCCAGAATGTGTTGCAGGCAGTTATGCTATGTGCACATAACACCTCTAAGTACACAAGCTACATTAGCTCTTACTAGGTTTTTGGGTACAATTCAAAATGCTGGTTATTATTCATAAAGTTGTACCTGGCATAAAACCAGGTTTTGTCTTGCAGGAGTGCCTGATCCCAAGGTATCTGTTTGTTCCACATGTTCTGGCAAGAGGACACAACTCACTGTAAGTATGGCATCTTATGAGATCCTGGAGACATACCTCCCCTATGGCAGCTCCTGCTCTTTGGAACTATCTTTTCCCTGGCTTGTGATTGGCCCATAACCAGAGGTGGGCATCTCATAATGTAACAACTGGTTTGCCCCAACCGGTCCTAACCGGAAGCAGCCCCACGTCTGCCCATAACCCTAAATGCCTTTAAGAAGCAGTTAAGACTTAGTTCTTCTCCCAGGCTTTGGAGACAGGTTGAGATAAGTCCCCAAAGAGTAAAAATGATGGAAGTCTTCAGTTCTGTTCATCATATTATTTGTATCAATTATGGTGTTACTTACTTACTTACTTACTTACTTACTTACTTACTTACTTATTCATTGCTTGCTTGCTTGCTTTGTTGTTTGTTTGTTTGTTTGTTTGTTTGAATATTTCCTACAGCGGGGATTGCCAACTATGGCCTCTTTACAACCTGGAGACTTCAAATCCAGAATTCCTGAACCATTATGGTTGACTCAGAAATTCTGGGAGTTGAAGTCCACAGATAGTAAAGGGGCCATAATTGACCACCTGGCTTAGAGTTGGAATCAAGCAGTCATATAAATATAAATGTAGAAATAAATAAAATCATATGATTGAAGCTTGGTGTTTTTTTCCTATGAGTTGTGGCATGGCTTTTTTTTTAAATGTACACTGAGAGCACATGCACCAAAGACAAATTCCTTGTGTGTCCAATCACACTTGGCCAATAAAGAATTCTATTCTATTCTCTATCTAAAGAGATGCATTTGCTGTAGCCTGAGAAATAACAAACGGAGACGCTCAGGCCTGACTGCTAACGCTGCGGCGGCAGAAGTTCTTAAACTTCTGCTAGTTTTGCTCTCCCTGCTCCTCTCCTGCTCGCCGAATCCCACCCAGACGGGACTCTGCTCTCTCCCACGGTCGTGCCAGCGTTTTTCCCCCCCCTTCCCTCCGGCTCCGGAGCGGCAGGTGGCGCCGTCCGTGCTTGGCACAGGAAGGCAGCCTGGCGGCGGGTAAGCTTGGGAGGAGGCCCGCTGGTCAAAGGACGGCGGGGCGGGGCTGGACTTGGCCTCGCCTCTTGGCTCTGGCCGGCGGAGTGTTGCAGGCGAGTCGGGATGGGGTTGTGCCTGCCCTGCCTGGGGGGAACCGCCGACCAAGTGGTGGAGACGCCGGACCCAGTAAGTGGGGCGAGATCGGGCTGCCGAAACTCGTTCCGTGGCGGTCGGGGGTTTCTCCTCCTCCTCCCTTTTGGCTTCTCTGGGCAATCCCAGGTGTCGTTCAGCGTCCGGCTTCTGAAAAATTCCAAATGGATTTATTTTTTTTAACCTTCCTTCATGCAGCATCTCTAAAATGCTCTTAAACCACCGCCGAGCTTGTCCCTCCCCCTCTTTATTTATTAATTGTTAGATTACGTATTTAAAAAAAGCTTTGAAGTACGAACAAAGCTCGGTCTTTTCCAGGGTTTTTCTAAAACGAAGCCCTGTTGAGTTGACTTACTCCCAGGTTCCGCCTTGTAATATTTAAAAAACCGCTATGTGCTTTGTAGTTCAAATTTAAACTGTTTAGTTCAGGATCAATTCTTATTTTCACATGTAAGGGCGTGTCTGTTTTATTATTTACTTATCTTGCCTTTGTGCACTGGACGAGCCAGATCAGTGTGTACCCAAAGGTCCAAAATTGCAGTGCCAGTGACCTATGCTACATAAGCACAAAATAAAATAACAATGACAGTGCCATCTTTCAAAAACGCCAAGGGGAGAATAAAACGTAGGATGCATAAACCCTGCTGGAAAAAGCCTGTTTGTTTTCAAAACATTTGATTTATTTCCTGGAATGTCAAATAATTGCTTGGTTGCACACAGACCTTCAGACCTCTTTATAAAGGAAGTGATCTGGGTAGGAATGTCACTTTTTATGAAGTGTTTGGGGTGGCATGAGAATACTCTGGTGTGCGCAGCTGACTGATGGAGAGTTAATAAAATCATAGCTACAAGCAAAAGCAAGTCCTTCGTTTTCTATGATTGGAATTTATTACAAAGTTGGTGGACATAGCATTGGAGGCTTGATTGGAAAACTGAGGAGATGCCAGATAGTCATGTGAGTTCAAAGAGAGTTAATGTAATGGTGTGGTTTACTTCCAACTTACTGAAAGATCCTCACACAATAACTTCCTTATTTCAGAAGAGTCAAGTAACTCATTTTCCTTTAATGCAAAAGTTTAGGGGTTGGGAGTAACATGTGTTGGAGAACATGCTGTGGGTTCACCTCACAAAATGGTATGAAGAGCTATTCAGCCTATTCAGAAAAGAACTGCCATTGGACCCAAGTAAATTAAAGCCCTTCGTAGCATGGAGCCTGAATATTTGCAAGATTTATCACATCTTTTTTTGCTGCCTCTGCCTCTAAAATAATATTTATCCCAAATTTTGTAAAATTCTTATCCTGTCTGACTTCAGCAGAGTCCTAAAGACTCAGCTTTTTCCATAATGGTGGGCCAGGACAGTATATGAGCCACTATTCAGTTGTTTGTTGATAATTGTTTGGCTTCTATCCTACCCACTCTGACGTAGCCACCTCTATATTTTTTATATATTGTTGTTTTTAATCATTAAAAGCCACCCAGGGTTGTATATAAGAGATCAGCTGTAGAAGTTGAAATTATAAATAAATAAATATATTCACTGATATAAGCATTAATTTGGTAGAAAGCTTTTTGTGATCCTCTTTTTTCTACCCTTGCTACAAAATACTATGCATTAACCCTCCTATTTGTTGTGACAAGCAAGTGCAATTCCACAATATGGAGTTGCAGCCGCTCATCATTTGAATTTTCTAAGTAAGTTTATTTGAGATCCGGAGGCATTCTGGGAGTATCTCAAAGGGATCCAAAAACATGTTTTCCCATGATAAAGTGAAAGTTTCTTCAACTAAACAGGCTTATAATCTCCTTCCACACTATTCTTCTAAATGTACAATACACAAAAGTTAGCAAGGAAAGTCACTGAAATTCAACCCTATATCCTATTACCAAGAATGACCACATTAAGATTGCAATGTAGCTGATAAAATATTCTTGCAGGATCCATATTGGAAGCCACTCCAAATCATTGTAACAGTGACATGAGCATCATGTAAATTTAATAGAAAAAACAGAAAATCTGTTCTTTTTCCTACGCAGATGTAATTCCCACTGGTACATACTTAAATTGAAGATGAAACAAACTGATTTCTTTGACTTCTGACTATTGGCTGGAATTTTGATTGGCCCAAAACAGAAATAACAAACTCAAGATAAAAGTAGCTAACAAAAAGGGTTTTTCACTTATTCAGCTGGAAGCACCGGTTAGTCTTTCATATGTGTAGTTTAATGACCTGTGAAATGTTTCTGCTTGGTTTTATGTGGATGAGAGAACCCCCAGCGGTGGAAGTACATGGCTCCTTATGGTGACTAAGGATTTCTCTCTGGCAATTCTCTTTTGTCAACGTTAAATAATGTGAGAGGAATTGGCATGTTAAAAAAGGAATGCTGTTTTCCAGGATTGTGAAAGGTTCTAATATATTTCGAAAACCCTTAGAAACCCCATCTTTTACCTCTGCAAAGATGATGTGAAATACCTTGGTAATCATTTTTATATGTTTTCTTCAGGAAATTAGAAGGCAGCAACTTGCAGAAGCAGCAGAAAAAAGACAAATGGAGGTAATTGGATATTTGGAACAGTAATAGATTAAAAGAAAACCTTCTCGTATAATGAATGTGAACAACAGAAAGATATTTCCTGGAAACAGCATCTCTTAAGAATGCAAAGTGGACATTATTATACTATTGGCAACATGGTTTGTCTTAAGTTATACTGAAGCTAGCACTACAACTAACTTTCCAAAAAAATAAGTACCCAGTGCTTATTAATGAGAAGTAGTAAGATCATGGATTTGTGTAGTAAGAAGCAACGAGATAATGTTTGCAATGGTGTTCACAGTAATTTATAGAGCAAGACTTGCAGATTAACAGGTTCTTATGTTTAAAACAATCCAAATATCAATGATGTCCTTGAAGAAACATAAGAAGACATGACAGAAGTAGCTCAATGCATATAGACACGGGTAGGGCTGAGAATGTGATTAAATGTGCAGGCATCACTGACTTAAAGCAAAAATACCAAAGTTCAGGATTCCTGACAGATTGGTGTTCTTTCAAACATACTGCCCAAGCTTTGCCCTACTATTTGAATGTTGACCAAAAAGATAATACTTATAAATGACTCTTTGCTTGAACCAATTAATTTCTTTATAGTGAGAGGCTTCCCATTTGATGCTCTCAACACTGCTATACATTTTTCTGGCGCAAATCTCTCCCTGCGCCACCACTATTCCAAAAATCATCTTTGCAGCAAAGGAGAGAACATGTAAAATAATACCAAAATCACAATTAAGGTTTGTTTTTTAAAATCACATACCATATTTTTTGGAGTATAAGATGCAGCTACCTTTTTTGGGAAACCAAGAAAAAAAATCTGCCTCTACCTCTGCCTCCCAACAATTTGCCTTCTTGCAGCAAACAGCCTGTTTCAGTTTCACTTTCAGTTTCAGCATAGCCTGTTTAGCACAAGGGAAAAAAATCTGCCTCTGCCTCCCTGCAGCCTGAAACAGCTGATAGTCGGGAGGCCAATCCAACCGACAATCACCTGCTTGTGCTAATCAGGCTGTGCAGAAGCTGAAACTGAAACAGGCTGTTTGTTGCAAGGAGGTAAATTTCTGGGAGGCAGGTGGATGGGGCTACATTTGGTTATAAGACACACTCAAATTTTCACCCTCTTTTAGGAGGGAAAAAGTATGTCTCATACTCTGAAAAATACAATACTTAGTTTTGGCATAAGATCAGGAAAAGCAATGGGGGGGGGAATAAATGCAAGTTACGACAGCTTTTTCAAGTATTGCCTGACACATTCTTAAAAAAAATTTAATTTAAAAATGTTAATTTCTGCATTGTATTTCCTGCCTCTTCTGTGAATTTAATGTATTTTACGGTAGTTTTTTCCACAAAAATTACCACGGCTGAACCTGTAGTTATCTTTAAAAATGAGTAGAAACTGGGTATTAATCCCAAAAGTAAGGGGAAAAACTAGCTAGTATTTTGCAGACATTGTAGATTGAGGTAAGGCAAAGAAAATGTAGATGTCATCTCCATGATTACAAGTCCTAGACTCCTCCTTTTTAAATAAGAAAATGGTTGTTCCTGTTTCATTCTCTTCTGTTCTATACTTGAATAGGTACGTTCAATTCTATAGAAAAGAAATAACTGCAGGCAGAAGCAACAGACAATTCAGACAATTTCAGTTTTTATTTTTTAACATGAAAGTGCAATGGGTATTGTTTTTTTCCAATTCTTCAATGGAATGAGAAGTTTTGCCTTTGCTTTTTAGCAGGTGTCAAATTTCACTCAGTTGCTTCTTTTTAACATCCGCATTAGAGAAAATATGAACAGGACTAGCATGCGTAAGGCAGTTGTGAGTGGACTGCCGATAAGTAGCAATAATCCTATTTATCAAAGGAAGAACATGTATATATAGCATATTTTCTCACCCATATTTGATAAGAATCTCCTTATCAGTGAAATGGATGGCGCATACATTTAATTAATTAATAAAAATAATAAAATAGCCATCTAATGGGGAAGAAAAACCCTAGGTAGAATTTTCAAAATGTTTCCTGGCCCTCCTCATTTCTGGGAAGGAGGGAGGAGAATAAAACTTGTCCGAATGTTTCCATTTTTTTTCCCTATAGGATTTTTTTTTTGGTTCAAGTCCATACTTTTGTACATATGTTATCACTCTTATAAGTAAGGTTATGTAAATTTTTATACATTTATTGGAATTCTATATGGAATACAGATTTGAGAACTAATCTGTATTAGTTTTATTTTGCTGTGATTGTAGAAAAATGGGATGCAATGTAATGTCCCGTTGTTTCTTTTCCAAAGGCTGCGTCTCGTGGTATTAAGAATCTCTCTTCTGTGGAACAAAAAAAACGAAAACAAGAAGAAATGGAGAAACGTCTTGAATCTGGAAGCCATGAACCAGAAAAAGGCAATCTAAGGGTAAGAAGTGAAGAATCAAATTTGGATGGATAAGATCAAAGGCCAGGATCTTCCAGCCTATTGTTTCTTTTCTTTTTTTGTAATAAGTTTTTTTTTGATTTTATAACATATAAAAATTCCAACTTCAATTGAACAGTGTGTTGTCGGAGTACAAGTCATTTTAGGAAGTAATAATCAAAGTGTTTACAACAATATTTATTGCATTAATATCAATTATACTAATCTCATAAAACGTATCAATGTACCTGGATTGTTATCAGTCAATCTTATGTCTCTTTTGCGTGTTTCTTTGTATATTGAAACTTTAGGATAAATGACTTTAGTATTTTGGCCAGACAATTGAAATCACTTGGACAGATCCCTTAAACCAGTGTTTCTCAACCTTGGCAAAGTTTGCGTTTTGCTGGCTGGGGAATTCTGGGAGTTGAAGTCCAAACATCGTAAAATTGCCAAGGTTGAGAAACACTGTCTTAAACTCTGTTCACACATTGGATCCCATGTTCACAGCATATGATGGCTTGATCAGTTATCTTGTCAAGATCATTGCTTTCTTGTGCATAGATTTGAGATAAAGTCTCAAGGTAGAGATGTCTGGAAGCTGTGTCATGGCAACTGGACTTCTTTTTTGGTTTGAAACATTTTGCTGCTTATCCTAGTTGCTTCTTCAGACATTTCAAACAAAAAAAGAAAAAAAAGCCCATTTGCCATGGCTCAACTTCCAGACATCTCTGCCTGCATAACTAGCACAACTAAGAATTTTCATCAGCATTGAGTGTGTGAGCCTATCGGGACAATGAAGGGGCAGTTCTGAAGTGCCGCTATCTTTTTTGGATAGGAATTCCATTTAAAGCTGAAATAGCTAGACCAGGGGTGTCAAACTCATGTCGTCACGGCGGCGTCAGCTGACGTATTACAACTTTTTTCCCCTTCGCTAAACTGGGCGTGGCCAGTGCATAATGCATCCAGGCTGCGAGTTTGACAGCCCTGAACTAGACTAACATCAGGATATGAGTGTGATGGATTCACACAGACTTTATTTTAAATATGATCATTGTAATTGCTGCATAAATCTTTATTCTCTTGCACAACAACTTTTCCTTGGGTCTTAAAATGCACTTGCTTCCTTTACATACATTATACTCATGGTCCAGAATTGTTGCTTGGAATGCAGTAAAACTCAAATGCATTAGAAATCAAGTATCATTATTACTTGTTTTCTTTTCTCTTCAAAACACTATATTTATGGAAGATTTTTCATAATCTAAAAGTAGCCTGGAAAGGTGGGATGGGGATTGGAATAAAACAAGGTTACACTCATAGGTGAGAAATTGAATAATGTCCTTATGCATAAAAAGTAGCTAATATTCATTTCTGTGTTTTTGCTTTCAGTGGCAGGTTGGATAAAATACCAAGCTGCTTCAGAATGAAGAAGGGTGAAGCTTTGTCCTGCCAATAACTTGCCAGTTGCTGCAGATGAATTAAACTTGTTAATTGTTTGGCTTTTGCGGTTTGCTTCTGAAGATGGAGCAGTATTTTGCCATTGTAGCAAGATAGCTGACACACCGTGCACTAAGGATTAAACAAAACTTCACAATACTCAGCAAAAGTGTCCCAAACCAATCACTTCCTGTTGTTGTTGTTGCCATATTGTGTAACGTTGCATGTCTAAATGTACTGGAGGGGTGAATTATGGGAGTTACTTAGGTAAACAGATGCCATTTTCATGCCTTTGTGATCATGGGGAACAATTCTGTTTTTCGAAGTGCCTCTTCTTAAACTGGTTGCCATCTTACCCCATGTTATACTTTTATGATTCAGTTCAATCCAGTCCACAATCCTTGAATCCCTCACACTGGATTAAATGACTGAAACACAACAGGCTTGTTTTAAGAGTAAGAACTTCGGAATCAAAGCTTTAGTGCCTTCTGCTGGTTACACATTTTACTGCTGTGTTGCCATGAGGTGAAAAATCCCTATCTTTGTGTCTTAGTTTTACACATGTTATGCCTATCTGCAGGGTTTACAAAAAACACAGGCCAAAATACTAGACTCTTTTTTTTTTTAAATAACAAGTGAAAGAATACAGTGAAAGGTGTTCTGCTTTACCACTTTGGGTGTGAAATCTGGAAGAAAAACTCGTGACAGGACAGCTACATGGTCCTACTTCTTTATGATTAAATTTCTTTATAAAAATTACTTTTTTAATTCTTAAAAACTGGTTCGAGGACATTATTCTGCAGTTACATCCAGTGTAAAAATATGTTTATAACGTCATTCATATTAAAATACTGGAGTAAATATAAACATATTATGTAATTATTCTCCCACATGACTCTTTCCAGCTTATCTGGAAGTGATGTGAAAAGAAACAGTACATTTGTTGAACTTCTAAACTAATATAGGAAATATTCACACATCTTGAAATTTAAGCAAGGAGTAGTATCAACTTTTATGAGAGAAATGAAGGTGCAGTTTATCTTGCTTTGAATCTGAAATAAAGATAGTTGCTTCTTACTTATGCCCAATATTGTAAATGTTGGGGTTTTTTTGGGGGAAAAAAATGCTTCAGGAATATATTTAAAAGTAATGACAAGCGTTGTGTATGTAAGTATGTCTGAGAGAATAAAGTGTGAAAATGAATTATTATTTTTCTGATTCTTCCCCTTTCCATCCTAGACAAATATGAAAAAATAATAACTATTTGACAAGAATTTAGCTAATAATAAATTAAATGTCCCCTTTAAAATGTGAATTCCTACTTTTGTGACAAAAAAATAGCTTAAGCTGTTAAATTATTGCAATGCTTTGGATTATAATTCCAAAAGGTGCTTTGAGTGACATTCACTGTTTGCATCTCTTTAAAGCAGCCACACCATTTCTCTAGGTCATGAGGCAGTTGCAGAGGAGCCCTAGGTATCGATGTGTCAGGTTTAAAGATTTGCAAGCAAATGGTACATTTACTCTTGTGCTCAGATGCACCTTTTCCTATTTATTTCTGAGGTTCTTTAGATCCCTAGAAAATAATAATGCTATTTAAATTTTTTCACTTTATTTCCAGTTACTGGGTTATGATAACCTTGTTCATTTATTAACAGTACTATTTTCCTTTAATTGAGCTAATAAACCATTTGATGCCCACTTTCATCCTTGTGCATTGTAGTATTGTTGCATTAATAAAGTACAATCTATTAAAATGTGATAATAAATGGGCATTTGTACCATTCTCTTTTACTGCGTTTGTTAATGTAATGCCAATCTAACAATAACAATTCTTTTTTTGAATCATCTAGATTGTTTTTATTATTGCAGAAAATCCCTCTGGGAAATGGTGCAAGCCATCATTAAAGTGACATTTTGAGACTTAAAGGGTTTTTCGTGGATCCATACTTTTATTGTATTTGAGAACTTTTGATAAATACGTTTTATGAAGATGGTTAAAGTTGAGAAACACAGTTCTAGATAATTTTTCATTTGCTGGCTAGAGGATGGACATTATCAATGGATCATTGTCTTTCACTGAACCGCAGAGTAACTGTTTTTCAATTGGACATAGAACTGAGTTAAACCCTGAAAGGAATGGGATGAGAAGAGAAACAATAAAGGCCTCTCTATAAGCTGTGTGGAGGGGGACACGGTGGCTCAGTGGCTAAGATGCTGAGCTTGTCGATGGAAAGGTCGGCAGTTCAGAGGTTTGAATCCCTAGTGCTGCATAACGGGGTGAGCTCCCATTACTTGTCCCAACTTCTGCCAACCTAGCAGTTCGAAAGCATGTAAAAATGCAAGTAGAAAAATAGGGACCCACCTTTGGTGGGGAGGTAATAATGTTCCATGTGCCACATGACCATGGAAACATTTTTGGACAGCACTGGCTCTTTGGCTTTGAAACAGAGATGAGCACCGCCCCCTAGAGTCGGAAACAACTAGCACATATGTGCGAGGGGAACCTTTACATTTACCTTATATATTGCTCCATTGTGGTTTACAGCACTGTCTGGATGGTTTATCATACAGAATCATGATTTGCATATTGCTCCAAACAATCTGACCTCGGATGACTGGAAGGCTGAGCCCCATTTGGATTGAACTGCAAACTGTGGACAGAGTTTGCTTGCAATACCGCATTATATCCATTTGCGCCACCAATAACAGCAGAGAAATTATTCAGAATGAGGATAAATTAGATGATGGCAAAATTTTCACAGACCTTGTTTGAATGCAATCCACGTTACCTGATGTGAACTTCATAACCCAAATGTCTCATTCACAATCTCAAATGAAAGTAAAAAGTTCACTCTTCCCAGTCACCTATTATGTACCTCTACTGAGATTCTCTTGATAGTATAGATGTTTTACAAGATTTAAAGGCACCTTTTGATCCATGAAATGTTATCACAAAATGCCTGACCACTCAACCCACTACAGCAAAACCAGCACAAGCAATGGAAACGATACTACCATACACCAAAAATGTATCAGAAACAACCAAGAGACTGTTACAATCACACAGCAAGAAGGTAACACACAAACCAACTAAATCTTAATCCAAACAAATAAAATAAACCTAAAATCCAATCCAAAAATAAAAAAAACCCAGAAGGCATGCATTGTACAACATCTAGTGTAAGAACTGTAACAGCCACTGTGTATGACAGACAGGCAAAAAAGCACATCCATGAACATTACACAGCAGTCAGAAAACACAGTGAAAACTCCTTACAATATACCGACAGACTCAACCACAATTGCCTGCAATACCGCACGTTTTCCATGCCACTAGGGTTCTATAATAAGTTGCCTAATCAGTAATAGAATTTGAATCTGAAACCCAAGTAGATCTCCCCTAATCATATAAGAATCACATTGTCATCATCAGATGTGCCCCACCTTACCAAGATACGTAGCTCAGAATGATATTTCCAGGGGTGAAATTCAGCAGGTTTGGACAGGTTCTATAGAACCAGTGCCAGTGATTATGTGCAGTTCAGGGATCACAGCACTGACTGGTCCCTCCCTCCCACTCACTCACTCCTTCTCTCCTTCTTCTCAGGCTCAAACATGAGAAGGAGATGAGAAGCAGTCAGGTTGGACGCTAGAAGACTTGGCCGAACTTTTCTGTCCGTTCTGTGGATGTGGCTTGGTGGGCGTGGCTTGGTGGGGTGGTGCTGCCCCACCTTGCTTCTTCTTCAAAGTGAACAGACTGCCTATTCAAAAATGGAGCCCAGTTTGCTCTTTCAAATAAAATGTATTTTTTTCCTAATGTTCTTGGTTTGTTCTTTGTGAAATAGCTTATGTTGAGAGCTTAAGGAATTTTGGGGAAATTAGAAAAAGTAAATTCAAGTTTAAAGAGTTGGCTTAAGAAAAGCTCTCAACAGATATACAAATTCAGTCACAATTAGGGAAAGTGTTGATATTCTGGACTAAGCTAAATCCAAAGAAATGTTAAGGAAGTCCTGGCATTCAGATGAAGTAGCCATCAACAGATACACAGAAATAAATCTGGTCTTTGTGTCCTTTAAAAAAACACAACCAACAGTGAAAGAAGGAAACAAACATCCCAGAATAGATTCTTCCTAGCAGTTAATGCCCAGATGAACAGGAAACTTTACCAGTTAAAGAGTCAAAGAAGAAACTCCAACAAAGACTGGCGGGACAAGCCAATATATAAGCAGCCTGCTAACTCCATCCTCCCATGCACTGATGTTTTTATCTAGCATGGAATAAAACATCCACAGAAAAACAACCAAACTCAGAAATCACCAAGAACCCAACAGTTCAATTCTGATACACACACACACACACACTTTGCTTTTTACACAAGTAGTTCTTGACTTACGACCATTGGGACCAGAATTTCCATTGCTAACCAAGCATTAAGTAAATCACGTCAACTTTTATAAACTTATTTTGTTACAGTTATTAACCAAATCAAGGCAGTTGTTAAGTGAACCACACGGTCGTTAAAGGAATCTGGCTTCCACCATTCAATTTGCTTAGCAAAACTTGACTGGGAAGATTGCAAATGGCAATCACATTGTCAGGCCTGCGTTTTGGCCTGCCACCCTTTCAGCTATTCTATTATGCATGTTATGTTGTGGGTAAAATGGGAGGGGGTATGGTGTGGAGTTGCAAACGTGATT
>JANHFT010004431.1:72595-83151 GCA_032467955.1 Pseudoxenodon macrops | reverse complement strand
GCAACCCTCTGCCAGAGAAAATGGAGCTGGGGAGGGAACTCCGTTGTCTCTGGCAGAGGGTTGCAGGAAGCCATCGCAGCCAAAAACGGAGCTCAGGAGCCCATTTTCACTGGTAGAGCACTCAGGCCACCACAGGCTCCCCCGACATGAGTAAAGTCAAGCTGGCCACGCCCACCAGGGCCCCCCAAGGTCAAACACAGCTGTGATGTGGCCCTTAATGAAATCAAGTTTGACACCCCTGATCTAGATTGAGATCCTAGCGAGGTCTTGGAGCTTGGCCTCTTCCGGTGTGTTATTTTTGATTCTAGATGAGGTAGCACTCCCATGGACTGAGTTGGTACACCTTCTGGGGGGGGTGTCTTCCTAGACTTTGGCTCTTGTTTAAAGAGCAGGTGGAGGCCATGCACAGATTCGTCTTGTATGCCAACTGGACCTGAAGGCCTTACTCATGATCACTGAGATTTCGGACAGTTCCTAGTTGGGCTACTGAAATGGACTCTACGTACAGCTGGCCTTGAAGAGCACCTGGAGATTACAACTGATCCAGAATGTGGTGACATGGACAGCACTGGGTGCCCCTAGATTCATCCATGTTGCATCTCTGTGGCATGAGTTACATGAGCCTTTGGGTTCATTCGCTGCATTTTTGTCTTGCTCTACACTATTGAATGTCAGCCCATTACAGTCCAGGAGTATCCAACCTTGGCAACTTTTAAGACTTGTGGACTTCAACTCCCATAATTGTGGACTTCAACTCCCAGAATTCCTCAGCCAGCAAAGCAAAGCTGGCTGAGGAACTCTGGGAATTGAAGTCCCAAGTCTTAAAGTGGCCAAAGTTGGAGACCCCTGCGTTAGAGGATATAGTCACAGAATCTTGAAACTCTGCAAGGACATCCCACTGTTTTATGCCAACCAGAATCAAGTCAGGGTTATTTTGATCTTCCTCCTCTTCCTCCTAGTTTATTTAAAAAAAATTGCACTTAACTCCATACTCCTCTGCTGTCTGGAACTGTCATCAATTGCATTTTGTCCGTTTTAGCAAGTGATCCCCAACCCCCTGTGTTGAATCAGCTGCGCATCCAACTCTAAGAATGGTTTTCAGAGCCAACACCCACCCATCAAATTCAAATAAAGGAAGACTTGGGGGGGGGAAACTGCCATCTGAAACGTGTTCCACTTTGAGCGTACATGGACCAAGGCAAGTACGGTACTTAATCGTCCATACATAGCAATGGGCACATGTGGTACAAGACAGCACAACGAATAGCATCCTCCTGTCCAAATAATAAACAGATGGGAGATTTCTACACCCTAGAAACGGAATGCAAAGGTTTCACCCATCTCTTCAATGGTAGCATTTCAGCAATGCACAACAGCTGTCCAAATTTTTTGTTCCCAAGGCTCACTGCCCACATTTTAATAGTTGGTATCTAAGGCAGGACAATAAACGATGGTGCCTACAACAAAAGATCCCCTGCCAACAGCTATGAGGGCCTCTGGCTCCTGTACAAGACCTTCAGGTGGAGTGTTGCTCTCCCAGAGGATCACGAGCCCAGATTTATCTCATCTTAGATCCTTTCAGCTGTACAAAACCAGCCATGGCAGAGAATGCTTAAGAAAAAGGTCCAATTGGAAAGGCAGATTTGGGAAATTGACAGAGGTCGCTTCTACAGGAACCACATCTCATTTCTAACCCAGCCATTATTGCTTCAGGAATGGTTAACAAGTTCCTGGTTAAGTTTTGCAGGACATTTTTACATCACTCGGAGATTGCGCAATGCTAAAAATAATGAAGAGATAAGATGAAAATTCTAATGAATAAATAAATGCCAACTCTGACCATAAGCTATCTGTTCCCAAAGGACCACTAGAGGTTGCATGATACAATTGTGGATTTATCAGTTGCGCAGTTAACAAACTTTGTTGAGCAGTTTTTACTGTAATCTTTGTTGAATAACTTGCATGACATCAGTTTTTGTAAACTTGTATTCATTGCACTTAAAAATAAAATGTATAAAGTGAGCTTGAGATCCTACAATTTTTGAAATAAAATAAAATAGCCAGCTCTGTTGATTCTGCACTTCAGAGCATTCATGTTTCTTAGGAAAAGAGGCAAAAGCTAAAAGGCATGATGTCCAGGAAACATGTGTTGTTGTGTTGCAATAGGGATTCTTCAGGAAAAGCATTTATAATGGTATATAAATTGCTGACCTATAAGGACCTACAGTACTAAACGTGCCTTATGCAGCTCTAAAAACCAGCAATCAGAACAAATAGATCAAAAGTCAATCTTATCACCTGCGTATTATATTTACATTCCTATTTATTTAAATAGTCACAAAACTATTTTCACTTGAAATTGCTTTCACATATTCAAAAGAGAAAAGACCTACATTTTTAAATGCTTTCACGGGACAGTTAGTGGCCTTGTTTTGATTTCAATCTGCTCAGTCTGTGATTCACAAAATCAACAATAGTCTAACCAGCTTCCTAGGTTTCAGCTTCCTAAGACCACAAAGGCTGGACAGGGGAGAGGGAAGGGGTGGAGGAGAAAAATCCATACAGGGTTTATGTTACAAAAATATAAACGAAATGAATTCAAGTCTGAACTGCATTAAAATCTGAGGTTCGGTGGAATATGTCCGGTAAAATCCAAAAGAAACATTGGACCATGGAATGATCCCAATCACCTTCTTCATTGTCCATCAACTTTGCTGTTTTCCAGACTTTTCATGACTTTTATAAGTCATGTTCTGGAATTTGTCCTTGGAATTTTAGGGAACTTTCTCTCCTTAAAGCTTTTTATAGTCAAGCAATGGCTCCCATGAGCAATGGCATTCACAACAGATGGTCAGAAAAAAGGAATGACCAGACATTGAAATCAGCCTAAGAACCAAATAATTTCTGCTTATTCATTTGAATGCAGAGAAGTCCCCTTCAGGCTCTACCTCTGAGTTGCTTAAGTGATCTGATTGGCTCAAAATTTGCATGCCAGACAATACACATACTTGAGCTGGCAAAGTCATTGTGTTGTCTTCTTTGCACATAAAGACTCCAGTTACCTTCTCAACTGCTGTTGGCTACAGAGACCCATTCATGGAGGGGGCTCATGTGAGTAATCAAGAGATAGGCCATTTTTATTATTATTATTGCTGCTGCCTTTCTTTCTTTCTTTCTTTCTTTCTTTCTTTCTTTCTTTCTTTTCTACAGAAAGCCGTATCACTGAATACTAATTTTGTTATCATCAAAAGAATCAGTAAATGAATCCAGTGGGAAGCAATTGTATCTGGGTGTGATGCGGAAGCAAAGGAACTGCAGCCAGAAAAAAATCCAAATCAATTGTAGCCACTTCCCCATCAGCTGTGATGGTGTGAGTTTCAGACAACAGGAGCATACAAAACACAAGCCAGGCAGATCTATGCAACTGATGGAATCATAAAGTATAAATCAGGCGCACCGCTTATCTCAGGAGACTCCAAGCTGCAGTCAGGCCTCAAGGTCACCCGGTGTGGCTTTTCAGACAGTAGGAATTCTGAGGTTGGCTATTCCTAAAGTAATTATTGAGCCAAGTTTATTAATGTTAAGAGTCTCTGATTAATGAAAGCACATTTTCTTGGTATCCATTATTCACTGGATGCATATTTGCTTTGAAGAGATTTACGGTAGGTTTTTGAGTCCATAGGGCTGAACTGTTAGCATTAGAAAAGGAAAAAATCCAGCAAGTAGAGAAGGCACAAATGAGAAACTGGACAAGCTGCAACCTAAGCTAGCTGAAACCATCTATTTTGCCAATATTTTGTTATCAGTTTTGAGAGCAGGAAAATGTTTTATTTAGGTAAGTCAGCTGAAAGCAGTGGTGAAATCCAATTTCTTTTTACTACAGGTTCTGTGGGTGTGTCTTGGTGGGCATGGCAGGGGAAGGATACTGCAAAATCCCCATTCCCTCCCCACTCTGGGGCCAGCCAGAGGTGGTATTTGCCTGTTCTCCAAACTACTCAAAATTTCTAGTACCGGTTCTCTAGAACCTGTCAGAACCTGCTAGATTTTACCCCTGAATGGGGTCTATTAGCATAACTATTCCCATACCTGCCAACATTTTGCTGTCATAATTATATATATTTATAAACGAGAGGCAGCTACGTAACATGGTTTGGCCTGATTTGGAAGGAGAAGTAAAAAAATAAAAATAAAATAGCAGCAGTCCTATAATTCCTCCTGCACCCCCTTCTTTTTATAAATTAAAGAGCTCAACCTCCAACCTCAATTTTGACCCCAAAGATGTTAAGTTGACAGAATGAAAATGGGAAAGGAAAACAAACCCTTGGGGGAGAAAAAGCCTTCTTCATAATTTCCTTTGGTTAAAGATAACATATTGGGTTTAAGTCCGAATAAAATATCAAATGCACTTTAGATACAGAGGATCTATTCATGGCATTTTGTATAGGCAAATTATGCTACTAAACGCTTAATCCTAATAAAGCTTAAGTTTCAGTTCTAACAATAATGCTTGCATTAAGCGGGCTAGGGTTGAAATGCGACTCTGGAATTAACTTGCATAATAAAGCATATAAAATCTTTAAGTAGTCAAAAAATGGTTAGATTAATTGGACGCACGGGATGCAAAATTAGGAAATGGGATTTTTGCTACTGCAGCTGAAAGTTTCCTGCCAGAACATAGAGGAGGAGGAGGAAGAGGAAGAGGCAGGCAGGCAGGCAGAGAAAATCCACAGTAGCAAAGTCACACTAAATCCCCTTTCCCTCCATTTCCCTTCATTACACAGCATTCTTGTGCGTGAAGAGTTTAAAGGAAATTCATGTAACCAAATTAAGCCATTTTAGAACAATAGTCCATCTGTTGGTTCAGCCTTGGCACCAGCTCACCAAGGTTTAAGTTAGAGCCTTTCTCCAGCTGAGGGGCCTTTCTCCACGCTGAACAAAACCTATGGCTGAAAATGTGGTATATAAATAAATGTTTGCATCATGTAGGCCATGGACATTGCTGTAATTATTCAGAAAGCACCTGGAAGACATACCTCTTCCAAAAATGTTGCAAAGAAAACTTGCGGGGACTCATCCAGGCAGTTCCCAGAAGTCAAAAACTGACTTGAAGGTAATATAGTCTAATATTGATCAAGCAAATTAGCCTGCATCTGTATATAAGTCTAAGTGCTGTTGCTATTGCTATGGTATCACAGCATGTGTTTAAAATCACTTGTAAGCAAAGGTGGAGGGACACAGTGGCTCAGGGGCTAAGACACTGAGCTTGTTGATCAAAAGGTCGGCAGTTCGGCGGTTCGAATCCTTAGCGCCACATAACAGAGTGAGCTCCCGTTACTTGTCCCAGCTTCTGCCAATATATCAGTTCGAAAGCACTGAAAAAATGCAAGTAGAAAAATAGGGACCACCTTTGGTGGGAAGGTAACAGCATTCCGTGCGCCTTTGGCGTTTAGTCATGCTGGCCATATGACCATAGAGATTTCTTCGGACAGCGCTGGCTCTTCGGCTTTGACACGAAGATTAGCACTGCCCCCAGATTTGGGAACAACTAGCACATATGTGCAAGGGGAACCTTTACCTGTAAGCTGTCTAGAGGAATGTGTAGATGATCCACCTGTAAACACTGACAATGAAACCAAGGTCTCAGGCAAGCAAGCAGAAGTTTAACTGAGCTGCCTATTGGTTTTATTTGGAATTCTCTGTGAACAATGGTCACTCTTCCTTCTCTGTACCGCCTTTCCTGCTCTCATTTACATCTAGAAATTTGGCTTTATTGGAACTAGAAGGAGAATTCTCATTTACTACCTTTCCACATACGTGATGACTACATTGTGATGGGGCTGTGTCTTGAATTGGGTTAAGACAAGGGTGGGTTGTAAATCGATTTGCTGCTGGTTCACTCAGAGTCGTGCCTTGTGCGTGCAGCAATAAAAAAATAGCTTCTGCACATGCAAAATAAAAATTAGCTCCTGCGCATACGCAGAAGCAAAATTCAAAATGGCAGACCCACGGAGACACCGAAGGAACCGGCTCCATGACATCATCACCGAGTTACTAACGGTTCTATAGAACCGGTAGGAACCCACCTCTGGGTTAAGGTCTGGTGTGGGTGGGATGACCGAAAGACCAACTAATGCTCAATTAAATTTTTTTAAGATTTATTAAAATAAAATTCAGGTAAACATATCTGGTCTGATTTAAAACCTCCTCATCCTCCTAAAGGGAATTTGCAGGCACAGCATTTAAGCAAAAGATATTATAGCAGAAACGTGCTATCTATCCCCTGCCATTTTTCCCTAGATTGTCAACATATTAAAGACCAAATAACCACTTGCCTGAGATCTTCCTAAAACAATACATTCTATTTATTTTTTCAAATGTACATAGCTCATCTCACAAAATTAGTTACTCTAAATTGATTCTAACACCTACTGCCCTGAAAACATGAATGCTTAATAGATAGCACCCCTTGGTAGACATTCCTAGTATATTAAAAGAACATTCTATTGGTCTTTAGGCTCCTTAAATAGTGCTTGACCAAATGTGTAACTTATTGATTGCAAGTAAATTGCTTTATGCAATTACTCTTAAAATATGGATGAGCAATTTGAAGTCCACATGCTGTATGCAACGAAATTTCATTTTAATGTATGCCAATTAGTGTACATTCAAAGTGACAAAGTTATTGTAAGTCTAAGCACTTTCCAGCTTTTAATTCACAATCTCTGAAGCACCCTAATGTAATAATTAGTCCTTAGTGAAAGGACTAATTTTGCTTGCATACTTTGTTAAAAAAACAGAAGTGGTGCAAGGTGTATGTGAGATCAAATGTCAATTTCCAACCTTAAAATCAATGAGATTATTATATTGTCAGGTCTCCCTTTGGTCCTTTCCCCAGTTGGCAATGTTGAATTTCAACTTCTGTCCTATAAATAATTCTCTACTTCTGCTGTAAAATGTGATAAGGCATCAGGTTTTACATAATACAGTAAATTCAAATGTGATGCTCTGCTTTTTGTTCCCTGAGCATGCTTATTATTGAGTCCTTCTGAGTAGCCTTGTGGCCCTAGGAAAGGCCCCTTAACCATTTCTTGCGGGCACATTCTCATGATGTTATCCAATCTTTTCTTGAAAACCTCCAGCAATGTTTCACCCACAGCTTCAGGATGCAACCGGTTGCATTAATTGTTCTTACCATTGGGAAATTCCACTTTATTTCCAAGTTGAATTTCGGTCTGACGAGCTTCCACCCCATTGCGCCAATGTAAAATTTGTTTTTTCCGTGATATGCCAACATTCCACATGGACATGGAATCACACATGGAAGAAGCAGCTTTAGATAAACATAATTGAGATTAACAATCTGATTGGCTCCAAATGGTCTGCCAGGGGGACTGTGGGGCCATCCTCTTCTGTTTTGTTGCTGGGCTGTGCAGTGTTATTTTGATTATAAGGGACACCAGTTTCCAAAACCAATATGTTTGTATCCTTTGTGTTGGGAAATGCATCCCAACATCTTGAACAAACAAAAACAACTTTTCAAATAAGTCTAATGAAAAATTAAATGCAACTCCTGCTAGTGCTGAGTTATCCATTCCTCAAGATCTTAACCGAATTGGAGCAATTGTGATTAAAATATTAGGTTGTATCATGGCTATTTTTATGGATAGAGCAATCACTTTTGGAGACTTAGTTTATGAATGATTGCAAAATTCAAGTAGGTTCATTACACTCATTTATGTAGAAAATTAGGGGGGAAATGAGTTCTTAGAAGTGTTTTTAAAGTATCTTTATTTCTAATACACCATGTGATTTCAGCTGATCACATCATTTATACAATCACCATTCAAATAATTATTGAACAGTGATTTTTTTTTCCTAGCAAGGCACAAAGTTATCAAGTATAGTCAAGAAAAATTAGCAAAACTTATAACCGAAACCCCAGCATTTGCATATATCACAGAGATGTGTATGGCAATCTCCTTCCCATTATTTATCTACCGAGAATGCACATACTATTTTCATTTTTTTTCCAGTAAGTCCAAATATAATGGAATTCAGAAGCAGAGACTATCCCAACAGGGTCAACAGTCTATACATATCTCAGGTTTAATATGAAAAAACAATCCTGAATGAAATTGGTAATTTAAAAGCATTCCCAATAATTGTTCACAGATGTACAGTTTCAAAATATTTACTGGTTCTAAAGGATCAGTATTACTAAGGTGCTCTTATCCATTTCCTGTAACTGTCCATGCAGCCAAAATTAAGTGGTGTTAACTTGTGACCTACCTACTGCATGACTCCTGACTTTTTGTTGAATCTTTGTTGTGTTTTATCATGTCATTAGTGTTGGGTTTTGAATGAAGAGAAATTTATTTCAGTGAACCAGCTCCCTGGATACCAATGGGCCAAATGGGTCAGGCATGAAGCTTGTTGTTCTGCTTTAGAGCCTAAAGCAATATTGATATTATTTCAAACATGCCAGAGGCAGACATAATTGACAAACTCACAGTATATATCAGCATAAGCTACTTTCTAATATGAATAAGCAAAACAAGCATTTGCCACTCACTTACAGAGGATTTCTATTATTTAATTTCATTTTGTAGATGTGCTATCATATTGGTCCAGCAATTACTTATGGATATGAGTCTGCCTGATGCAAGCAGTGGTGGGATTCAAAATTTTAACAACCGGTTCTGTGGGCGTGGCTTACTAGGCGTACTAGTACCAAGAATGTAATAAGGGTTAAGGGACAGGCAGCTTTTGTAAGCAGAGCAATAAAGATTAGGCTAAAAACAACACCAGAATGTTGTAATTGCTTACAGGATTAACCCTGTACAGTGGAAAAACAAAAGGAGATTTCTTCTAACAACTGGGTCTCCAAACTGCTTAGAAAGTTAACAACTTGTTCTAGAAAAGCAGTTAGAAATGGTAGAATCCCACCTCTGGATGCAAGTATATATTTTCCCAATGTCCCATTCATTTAATATGAATATGTGTATAGATTAGCTTCTTTCCATATAGGAATCAGCCTGGAAGCATGGAATAAACTCACCAATTTGATACCAGAGGTGGGTTCATAACAGTTCGGTCTGGTTCTACTGAACCATTAGTAACTTACCGGCATGGTTCGGTAGAACCGTTAGTAACCTGGGCCTGCTACACTTCCGAGCTGGTTCTTTCGGTGGCCACCAAACAATGGTTGGAGTTGTACGTGATATAATTCACAAAGAAAGAGCTGTTTTTCTTTGAACAATATCTATATATTTGTCTGGCATCATCTATTATGATATTAGCTCTCCAGAGCCTAAGACAGATGTTTTTCCCATTACATTATTCTTCTCCACCTGTGCTTTCCCCCCCTACTAAGTTGAATATAATTCTTTGCTGTGGCAAATTATTGGGAATCATATCTCCTGCTTTTTCAAATCACATTTGTCCCGTTTCATTTTTTTAAACATGATCCATATTCTTTTAGTCATCCTACGAGTACATTCATAGAGTAATAATTAGGCTAAAAATATGTCTGTCTTTAAAAAATCTGGTTTTCGTAATTAACCTACCGAGAGTAACTTGCTATGAAAAGGTACAGCACTAGAAATAAATAGTTCTACCATTCAACAATCCATGAAATGGGTTGCCATTTCCAGTCTGCAGGTTAAGTCCAGAAGTCCTTTCAAAGCATCAACTAATTTGACTACACATGAAGAATAGCGTGGGTCTACATATACCAAGTCTCCCAAAAGAAATGAGAAGGCATTTTCACTTAATCTCTTTTTTGGTCTTGTAATGAGCAGAAACCACCAGGTAGCTGTCTGGAGCCAGGTCCTTGATGGTTGGAGACTTATTCTGGATGGGGGAGGTTTTGCCATCCACCCGAGATATTTGCAGCATTCGGCAGGGGTCATGCTTCAGCAAGTACCCTGCAAATGTCTCCCATCCTCCTCCTACACGAACCATGACGTGTTTGTTGTGCAGCATCTAAATTAGCAAAAGGAATGAGGGCGGAAAAAGAAGGAAAGTTAAAACAGCTGAAGGGCAGAATTCACATTTATCAACCGTTGAGAACTGGAAGGGCCTGATAGCGTACATAAGCCTGTTAAACTCATCATTAGTATCCAATTCTGGGCTAACGTGTGGCAGTGTGGGAAGTGTAGCTCAGGGGGAGAGTGCCAGGGACCTCATAGCACCAGATGCCTCAGAAAACAGTACCAAGAGACTCAAGCCAGTCCTTCCCCTTTAAGAAAACCAAGAAGCACCAGCTGAAAGAAAACCACAAAGCAGCCCTGCTAAAAAGAGCTGACAATAGAAATACTTAAGTAGAGCCATTAAGATAAGGGGAATCAGGCTAAAATAACTCACCTGAATCTCCCCTTTTCCTCTTTCCTGGCAGAATTAACGCCCAGGATAGGAAAGACAAAGCCCAGGAACAGGATTAAACCATTAAGGTAGGAAGACAGAATTCAGAGCAATCACCTTAATAGAATAGAATAGAATAGAATAGAATAGAATAGAATAGAATAGAATAGAATAGAATAGAATAGAATTCTTTA
>JANHFT010004431.1:60816-72495 GCA_032467955.1 Pseudoxenodon macrops | reverse complement strand
GAGAAGTCTAATAGTAACAGTAATGCAGTCTTAGCAAATAGTTTGACAGTGGTGAGGGAATTATTTGTTTAGCAGATGGCGTTCGGGGAAAAACTGTTCTTGTCTTGGTTTGCAGTGCTCTATAGTGTCGTTTTGAGGGTAGGAGTTGAAAAAATATATGTCCAGGATGCGAGGGGTCAGTAAATATTGGTATTGCATTTTTAAAGCACTGAATATATTAATCCAGATGCTGCATCAAAAATGTATCTTTTTCAAGTCACATTGTAGCTTCAAGTATTAAATTACAGCTAAAACAAAGAGCCATATTCAATATTCTATCCTGTTTATTTTCTCTATAAGAAAGTTGAATATCTATTCTGAACAGCACAGATAGATAGGAACAATGGAAATCCAGCACAATGGATCCCCCTTTGACACTCTTAATCTTTAATCATCATTAAAGTAGATTTTTTTTAATTGGTAGGTTCTCAGACTGTAGTATTATGAGTATCACTGAATAAAAATAAATAAATAGTTATTCAAAACTTCTTGTACCATAAACAGGGAAGTTCATCCACAGAGAATATAAGTGGTCGTGCTTTAGGGAAAGGAAAGGAAACTAACCAAAGTCTTGTTTTATATTAATTTAACACCTGAAAGCAAAATAACTACCTCAGAATAAAAACCTTTTCCATAAGAACACAGCACTAGCAATATAAATGGTTCAAAATTGATTATCATACTTATTATCACATTTACTAGTTCCACAATAGAAAGGGCTATACTCTCCTTCTGAGTAAATACTACAGAAGTAATAGAAAATCTGTTCAGTGAGGACTGTCTATTCCTGATGGGTTGAAGATAAAAATGACTTACCATATTTTTTGGAGTATAAGACACACCTTAGTTTTTGGGGAGGAAAATAGGAGAAAAAATCTGCCTACCAGGCTAGCTCATCTGGCTAACGTCCTTAGTCTGGTCAACTTCAGCACATTATTTTATCCCCTGGTTAGAGCTGGGAAAAAAAACACCTTCTTCTTCGGGAGTAGCAATGAAAAAAGCCTGCAAGATCGCTTCACTCGCCTTGTTAGGTCTGAAAAAAAGCTTCAAAAAAGTACATTCGGAGTATAAGATGCATCCTCTTGTTTATCAGCCTCTTTTAGGGGGAGGGAAGTGTGTCTTATACTCTGAAAAATACAGTAGGTTTTTCATGAATCATGCCATCAGTTTGTTTGGGCAGTTTAAGAAGTATACAGTATATACAATTAATTATCACTGTCCCTCAATCACCCAGATCTGTATTGATCCCAGAAGGACCAATTAAGCCACGTCAGAAAATAAAATGTGCCAAGCCAAAATATATTGCAGAAAAAAGTAAAATTTAAATATAATATTTTATATATTAAATACAAAAAAAAAAAAGTAGAGCACTAATAAAATTTAATAGAGCGCATGTTTAGTCAATATTCTGGATAAAACACTGAATACAAACCCAGGAGGAGGAAAAGAGATGCTCTTCAAACATCTCTGGACAAAGAGAGGATGAAGATTTTACAAAAAGTGGTCCAGACAGTTCCTCCTCTTGAGCAGACAGCAATGTCTAGCAGGCTTTGGGCAACCGAAGTCAAGGGAATAGCCATCTTGTTCATCTAGCAAGGGAATACCTCATCCTGTGTTTAACACCTTTAAAAGAATACTAAGTTTGCACACTTCTTCTACTAATATTAGGAAATTGCCTTTTAACTGCTTTTCAGCTATTAGGGATCTTAAAACACTTATTAGTATAAGGATTAGTCTGCCTTCAATCCTTAATGAAAGAAAAATGTAATTACAAAAATGAATTAAACAGCAGAAAGATAATTAAAATTTCAATTTTGAAAAGTTTAAATGGGCAAGCTATGAAGAATGAATTATAAAGAGCCCTTTGTCTGAGAAACTTGATCTGTTTTAAACATATAAGAAGTAACAATTTCAATAAGAGGAGACACTAGAGGGAGCTAAAGTTTTTAATTAAAGGAGAAGAATACATAAACCTGATTATGAATTACAGAATGACACAAAATATTATGACATTTTGGAAATGTTATATTGTAACAGTTAGAAATACTGCAGGATGCTTTTGAAAAGTGGAATCAGAAATTAATATCAACAATGTCAATAGTCATTGTGGATGGATTGTGTCCAAACAACATTAGAAAAAAATGGCAGAGGTTTTATTGGACAAGACAGAGATGGCATCAAAAGTGGATCTAGAAATAAGAATGGGGTACAAGAATGACATGAGAAAAGATGTTTACTTGGACATACAAAATAAATTGGCTGATGCTTTAAAAATCAAAAGGGAATTACAAATAATAAACACACAGAATGACCTGGATAATTATTTTATACTGGATTTACAAAAGAGATGTGTTAAAGCTTAGATGAATCTTGTGAAAATGGATAAGAAAAAAAAAAAGAGCTTTATGACATTACATGGACTAAAAATAAGATAGAAGTCAAAGGAAGGAATATAAAGTTAGTTTATCTGATAAATGTTAAAATAGATAAGTTGTTATTTTCTGATAATTCTTAATAGATTATTGTTGACATCAGAACTGAAATGACAATATTTATGGATTTGTTTATAGATAAAAGATGGGACATAGAATGGTCAGATCATTTGGTTGTAAATTAAGGTGATAAAAAGTTACTAAATGTTTATACTTGTTAACAAAAACCTTGGAAGTCACTTCTTTACATATTTCTTTTTCTTCATTATATTCTTAATTTTTCTTTTTTTTCTTTTCCTCTGCACTTTTTCCTTTATTATTTCTACTCTGTTCTTTCTTTTAGTTTGTATTATTTTTTACAATTGCAATTATCATATTTAATATTATTTTTTTAAACTTTGTAAATATTTTAGGAAAGGTGAAAGACTGGAAGCATGTGTGAACCCAAATTTATTTAATCTAATAATTACAATCAATGGTTTTTTTCCCCAAGAATCTCTTATATATTATTTTATTTTTGATATCATTCAATTAAGTAAAGAATGAGGGATTATAAAGTTGCAGCAACTAATTCAGTTAAAAACTATGCCGTTAAAGACAACTACACAATTAGAATGCAACTAAAGAGTTTTATAGGACACATGTAATTCAGATATGCCTAACATTTGATTTATTGGTTGGTATCTGCCTCCAATCCTTAACTAGAGAAATAAAATAGTAATATGATATGGATTAATTATAACAACAGCAACATAATATAAATTTCAAGCACAACAGACTTGACCTTAAGTTAAATTCTCAAGCTAAAACAACTGTCATTATTCTCATGCCAAATTAGGAAAATATGAAAGATTCATAAGCTCTGGAGGGGATTAATCAATGGAAACCTTTAGAGGTCATCCTTCTACTTAGGGGAAAAATATTTGGAATTTTAAAATGTGATACTTTGAAAGCGTTTTCCCCTAGTCATGACAGTCATTGTAATTATAGAACCATATCTTGGTAACGTTGACATTCTTGCATACATTTGTGAAATGTCAGAACCTTATGCTTAAATATGCAAGGTAATTTTATCTGAGGAAAGCTGAAATGATTTCTGTTATGAGTGCTCCTTTTGTTAATAGTTTTTTGGTTAAAAAGGAATGTTTGTGTTGCATTAGGAAATCCCCTGCTCTCTTTTATTCACATCCAAACCCATGGTTAGAAATTTGACTTGAATGTCATCAGAAGAAACATGGCTCCAAACAAAACACAGAATTTTGCATCATCATCAACAATCTAGAAGAGAGAAAGGGGGGTAAAAAAGAACCACTCTTTGATTATTTCACAAAGTCAACAAATGGAAAGAAAAAAAGTTAGCATTTTAACCAAGATGCTTTTTGAAAAAGAAACTGGAGTTTCTTATTTTTCTTTGAAGACATTTCACTTCTCATCTAAGAAGCTTCTTCAACTCTGAATCTCCATAGACAGTTAGCATTTTAATATAAATTGGCACAGCTCTTGTGAAAGTGGAGATACCCTAACCCAAATAAATTGTTACTAGTCACTGTTGAGCAATCTGCCTCTTAATCTATTTCACAACCAGTGGTAGGATCCTGAATTCAAGCAGAAAACCTTTAGACCACAGCACTTGTAACACTGTCCATGGTCCTGAAATTGCTAATCTACAAATCTTCAGTTCATTACCTTTCCCTCAATCCTCTTGCCTAAATAGTAGCCTTTTTGGGTTAGTAGATTTCCAGATGACTCCAAAAATCATCATGGTTTTATTCTTTAAATTATCTGAAGGATCAATGGAAAAAAACTTTGTCTTTGATTTTCCTTCCATAAATGTCATAAATTGAATCTTCTATGGAGTTCAGATTTGGAGTTTTCTACATGTCACAATTCTTTATAGGGCCTCCCAAAAGTTCCATTAATCAAACTGAGTTTATATCAAACAGCATCATAATTATCTTTGCCTTGCATCCATACTACTTATGTCAAAAATATTAGATATTTCTACATACCCAAAATAGTCCCATAAATATTTTGCCACAAGGCTTGCCCAAGATTTGCATGCTAAGTCTTTACACTGCAAAATAGATTACATTATATCCCAGGTTAGCACATCTGGATAGATTTTAGAAAGCACGTTGCTCTTTCTACATATTTCTCTGGATCTTTATGAGCAATTGTGTAAATTACTCTGGAGCAATATGATAACAAGGCAACAAATACACATGGAAAAGAATGATAACCACATGCTGGAAATCCATGTTGTATACTTATACTAGGGTTAGGGATAGGGGCTTATCCAAATTTACCTTACATCCCTCCAGGCAACAAATCCAATCACTCTGGTCTCATTGCCTATGGAAAGAACCAAGGTTTCAATGCCTTTCTGAAGGCTATTAGGGTCAGGGTCAAACGTTTTTGCAAGGCAGTTAGAGAACTTCAAGGCAGTTAGATTCTAGAGAACAGCCACTGCAATGGAAAAGGTACGCTTTCTGGATACTGTCAGTTGACATTGCTTCAAGGAAGAAACCTAAAACATGCACTTCCTTTGAAAAACCATCAAGGACAAGTGGTGCCACAACTAGGTTGAAAGTAATTGGAATGGCATACTTATGAAACATGTAGTAAAATATGAGACAGGGTCATAAATGTATGGCTGGTGAAAGAATGCAAATGGAATGCAAAAGTGGGCAGCTAGTCAGAGTTTTGAAGAAGAAAAGTCATTGTATGAACATGACAGAATTAAGAATAGTTGCCATGATTGGTACACAGTATCTTTAATGCAAATATGTTAGTTCTTGATATAAAGTCAGTTTCATTTGTACTTTAGGTCAGCAAAATATGAAATTATTGGACAAATAAAAAAATCCACTGCCTGTGAAAACTTTGTTTTGTTTTGAAAAGACAATTAAATTTAGATGAATTGAAGTCCTATTGATAATGTTTCTTTACTCACATGGGGATTAATGAATTTACATCTAGTCAACTGTTTTTATTTCTGTCCAAGTTTCATTTGACTTTCCTAAGATTCAGGGGTGGGTTTTACTTACCTCCACTAACAGTTCAGGTTGTGAATGTGTGCATGGTTTGTGCACAAACGGTGCTTCTGCACATGCACAGAACCTTCTGCACATGCGCAGATTATCCATGATGATGTTGGGGTGTGTGGGTGGAGCCTCCCGCTGCCACTGCTACCGGTTCTTAGATTAGGGGAGAACCAGTAGCAACCCACTACTGCTAAGACTGGTTCAAGAATTGTTGCTATTACAAGACACTAAGGATAACTGAAACAATCTTCTCACAACCCTTGAATTTTCTGAAGCACAAGTTCATATTATCCCATTTTGGTACATTGGTACACTGATTGGGAAACATGAAGCAAAATACCAGAATGAATATTTTGTACATTTGTATACACAAGTGTACAGTGTGAAATAATTTGTATATGTATTTGTATACTCCTTTTTGTACATTTTTAAAATGTGCCAATAACATGTTTCCATATTTCATTTAAATTTTATATGAGAGAGTGAGAGAGACAGAAAGAGAGAGAGAGAGAAATATATGTATATAGAAATTGCTCAGAAGAAATGCAGACGAAGGATGGTGGCTGAATAGATCACATGTTTTATTTGGGGGTATGTGAATTAGATTGGCTTGAATTAAAACTAAATAAAAATTTGATTTACTGAAACAAGAAATAGACTGATTTGTTTTACTGATCTGATATGTCTTCCATTAGGATACTTTGGGAAGGAAGAAAGGACATTCATATAACAAACGAGAGCTGCTCTCAAATGAAATGTTTTTCATTTCATGAAAAAGAGATATGAGAGATATAAGTCAATGCCTCTACATATGAATAAGGCCTGATATCGCTATGAAGTGAAAATACTGCATAAATAAATAATTTCCAACAAACCTACTGTATTAGTTCTCCAACCAATTTAATAACTTGGAAATCCTCAAATAATAGTTAAATCAAAGAAGTTAATATGGCATCTATCACTAGATGGCAGACATGCTCTGTATAATGTGTGCTAATCTGGTACATCACACTATCTAACCAGTGTGTAGGAGAGTAAAGATTTCATTGAAAATGAATCATATATACATACATACATACATACATACATACATACATACATACATACATACATACATACATACATACATACATACATACATTTAATTATTACAGAAAAAAATCTGAACCTGGCTTGGAAATCCCATAAGTCTGGAGTGTACATTTCCTAGCTTCAAAACATTCATTCCTATGATGTGTCTATTTGATCCTAAACCGAAGCTGTAACAGGGGTGGTGGTGTTTAAAAAATTGGTAACCACTGTTTAGCACTGTAAGATAAATAAGATGCAAAGCAAATTACTTGGATATTATTTTTCCCCCCAAGCTTGGCATGACCACATTCCTACGGTCTGCTCCAGCAGAAGGTTGGACAAGAAGTCCTCCAAGGTCCATTCCAGCTCTGTGATTCTGTGTCCTAGAAATGCACAGCTGAATTATTTTTATTGGGATGATGCACCCTTCTACTAATCTTTCACCTTATGCTGTAGTCATTTGCAGTTCTATGAATATTTATTCCATATCAATTACATTAAATTCATGAGAGAATTTTGGGACAGTCTTCTTTAGAAGCATATATTTAAATCACCCCAAACAAGTCATTTAGCTAGGTGTAGAAAAGGGCTGGCTGGCTGGATTTAACAAAATCTCAAGCCACTCTATCAACAGCAGGGGGGGAAGTCTTCTCATCACCCAAGAAACAAAAAAGGAATAACAGAATCAAAATAAAACCAAATGGCTGCCCTTTATTTTCCCTAGCTATTATAATCCCCCCTCCCAAAAATCCAGATAAAAAGGTTGCCCCAAATAAGGGACCAGAGGCTCGTGCTGCTGGGCCATAAGCTCCGCCCTTTTTGTGTGATTGGCGAGTGTCACCCACCACGAGCTGGAGCTCGTACCGCCTTCAAATCTTATGGATACCTTTGAAAACTATTCCTAAAATTGGGGCAAGGAGGAGGATAGGTTACCAGACATTTCTCCAAAGATAAAGCATTTCATAATGCAAGGGCCATTAATGAGAAGCCTTGTCTCCTATTTTTTTTTAAATTAAGCAATGAACCTCCCACTCCCACAACTATATATGAATCAGGAAAGACTAGGGTTTTGTTCTTGATGCATAGTCTGGAGATCCAGCCTGCTCATGAACAATGGTTTGATTTTTAAGATTAGGATATAAACCCCACCCACCCCCCAGTCTTAAAACACTCATTTTAGTTTTTTTCTCCATCCTCATTTCCCCAAATCACAGTCGATACTCTCAACTTAATATTGGGAGCCCACTGTACACTTTTAAAAAAGCCATTTTCCCAAAACACATTTGCAAGAAGAACAAGGCAGGGAGTAATTGTGTTGAACTAGTTGCTTCCAATTAGAATTGGCCCAAACACTGTACAGACATATTTGGCTGTCACTCAGCGAAGGCTGCTTTGAAGATGTAAATCAAAATTGCAAATGTGCACTGGAACCACTCTGGGCTGCAGGAACCACAGCTTTCAAAACAGCAATGACAGATTGAACTAGCTAGAAATTTTAATTAAACCTCGTAAGGGAGAACTCTCCAGCTAGCTGAGCCTCAGCTGTGTGGCTGCCCTGGCTTGGAATGAAGCGCCTTGCCAGAAAACCAGAATGATTTGAGAAAGTCATCACATCCTTAGAATCCATTAATTCTGCTCCCAAATAATGACAATGTTTTTGAAGAGACCATGGGGGTGGGTGGTAGGGCAGGCAGCTTTAAAAATGATAGAACATATAGTACAGGATACAAAGCAGTGTGACCTTGGTTGCTTAGCAATGTGAGAATAATGCAAAAGAAAGACGCAAAAAAGAGAACAACCCCCCCCCCAGAAACTATGGGGCCTTTGTGCTACACTCTTGTGAAGGGTTATGTTATGTACTTCTCTTCAATATTTGTGGTAAATTGCCAAAGCTCCCTGCATAACATTCCCTGCAAACATGAAACGTTAATGAGAAAAATTCAGGAATCATTTTTTCCTTTCTTCTAGGAGATTAAAAGGGATGGTTTGTTTGTTAGAAGACCCTGTAGCCTTTTTAGAATGTCTGGTTCTGAAATCTTTTTAAATTGTAAACAAAAGAGAAAGGGCTGGGGGGGGGGAAACATTCATACATTTTTTCTTAAGATAATCTAAGTGCACTTTATCACAGTTCCGAAGATCAGGGCTACACGTTATTGCAACTTTCTGAAAAACTAATTACCCAGTTAATCTAAGCAAAAGTAGGTTGGGTGCACAAGAGCCAGTGAAAAAGCCAGTATGTTTGTATAATCTGTGGTCCTTTCTCTCATGTTCTTTAGGTGTGTTTATGTACTTGATTTGGCTGGGGATACTTTTCCTGAAACAGTCTGATGGGCAACCTGGATATTCTTCTGAGTTGGAACCATCAACCAAAAACTGTTGTTTTTTTTGCAAAGCTTCTTGCCAGCACTGGCCGTTTGACCCGTTCTAACTCCTCTATAGGAAGAGGACTGGTTTTGAGGAGTCAAATGCTAGGGATACATGAGGCTCTCTTTGCAAAGAGGTGAGAAACTATTGTTGTAGCAAAAAAAAACAACAACCCTTAGTAGGCACAAAGAGTTGGAATACATGCATCTGTATTATGATGCATGTATTCCAGAGGATACATCTTGTTTCCTGATCCTAGCTTTAAAAAAAAATCCCTGTTGTGTCTGAGGTACCACTTTCATTTGTATAGAAATGGTACGTGATACATGGTCAGGTCTGACGATGTATTAATATGAGTGCTGAGCGCTAGCAACAAGATCCTTTCAATGGTGGCTCAATGAGATTCAATTCATTTAGTCTACATGTTGTTACCACACCAAAATTTATACCTAAGCTGCTCTGCAGTAAGATAAAAATTAAATTCAACCTGAATTTAAATATTCAAATATTCAGATAGTCCTCATAGAGCTGCTGTTTGCATTTACAACAGTGATGAACAAATAACACTTGTACTTTTGAATGCCTTATTTGCTTGCAACTTTTTTTAAAAGAATCAATTCTACTTCTATTACTATAATTATCACCTTCAGACATTTGCCTCAGGAGCGTAATAGATATGAGGAAGAACTTTATTTTATTTCACCTTTGTATCATTTAATGAATAAATTGTAAAGTGATTCTATTCTGAAACCTACCTAACTAATGAGATTGCTGTAGTGGTAACTTTTCATGGAAGCATTTTTTATATACAGTATCAAATCAAAATGTTCCAAAGGAAATTTCCAAAATGAATTGTTTAAATGTGAAGTTATGGAAGTCGTGTAACTTTGATGGTGATATGAAGATAAATGATCTGCATTTCGTATTAACCATCTTGGCTGCTGTGTGTTGCCAAATGCAACATGGAGGCATTTAGACAAAACCTTGCTGAAATCCTTAATGTAAGAAATCTGAGAACGTTGGATGCCTTTATGTTCATCAGTTTTATATCTTCCTCTTTAAACTAGAAGACCAGAAGAAGAATGAAATAAAGAAAAGAGACTTTGGCAAAGTGTTTGGACCAGAAATGTGTTCTAAATGCCAGAAAAATACTGATTGTTGTAACAGAATATCTGGGAACTTTTATCCTTCTATTTCCTTTCAGCGTGAACAACTGGATTCTGGTGTAGAATTTGGCCTTTTGACAGGAAGAAATATCTGGTGAGTAGCTTTCCTAAAAAAGTGTTTCATAGTCTCCATCTCAGTTCTAACAGGGTAAAAAAGAACAGAGGATCCTGTACATAGCCCCCTTATGACTTGATATGGAGGCTGTGTATGAATTAATATGTTTATATATTAATGGAACAGCCAAATCTTTTATCTGTCCTCTTCACCAACACATGCTCCATTCATAGCCATCCTGAGACTATTCTCCACTTATTTTATTAATTTCTATTAATTCAATTTGTATAGCTGTCCATCTCAATGTCATACTTCCATTCCAATGGGTACGATTCAGCTTTCTTTCTGCATTTTAACTTATCTATTTACCTACAGGAAGGATGTCTGTCTGTCTGTCTGTCTGTCTGTCTGTCTGTCTGTCAATCATCTATCTATCTATCTATCTATCTATCTATCTATCTATCTATCTATCTATCTATCTATCTATCTATCTAATATATTAATGCTTAAAATATGTTAAGACTTTGCTCTTCAGTGTAAGAAAAGGAAGGAGAATTGTTTTTGAAGCCAGGGTCTATAATGTATACTTCGTGGTGACTGAAGGCAACAGGGAACATAGTATTAATGCATACTACTATTATTAGACCAACAGATTTTCAGTTCCCTTTTCACAAATGATCCTAAAAATATTTATGTAGGAGTATTTATGTACTTTTTTCATCATCAACTCATAGGAATATGAGCCTATAATTCTGAATAGCATACAAAAATACACAAAAATAATTTGCCTGCACACACACACACACACACACATCTACCAGATCAATTTTACTTGATTATGCTGTTTATTAAATTTTCTTTAACCATCAATAACCACTGCAGCATTCATAATGGGAGTCTTTCCTAGCGAGGTACGTGATTACAAAAATAAAAGGGCAATCTATTTAACATAATCTCTTTTACTTTACGTTTAATCACTATGGTTTGTGTGCATATGGGTAAGGAACTCTCGAGGGGAGATGAAATAAGGGCTGCTATTTCTCTGACCTTGACAAAGGCTTAAACTGAAGCTTCTGTTTTCAACCAATTTTCTAATGTTTTGCTAAGCCCAGAGCTCTTTCGGTCTGTAGGCGCTTTAAGGCTCTAATCCTACAAATGCTTAATTTGACTCAGTTGACCTGAGCGCAGGATGGAGAGTGCTGAGTTGAGTCCAAAGCTGAGCAACAAAATGCGTTCCTAGCTATAGAGAGAAAAGTGACACAACCAGAGGGAGGGTTACACCACACCAGGACCTTTTGTCATTTTATTTATTTATTTATTTATTTATTTATTTATTTATTTATTTATTTGTTTGCTTGTTTGTTTGTTTGTTTGTTTGTTTGTTTGTTTGTTTGTTTGTTTGTTTGTTTGTTTGTTTTCATCAAGCATTTATTAGAAAAAAGATACAAGTATAAGCAATATTATGAATACAAGAGATGTATTTGGATAAAAGGGAACAATAGGACAGG